>OX451741.1:262737190-262747190 GCA_948472305.1 Vicia faba | reverse complement strand
CAAATAAACAACAACAACAATGTCAACAACAACAACAACGTCAAATAAACAACAACAACAACAACAACGTCAACAACAACAACAATAACGTCAAATAAACAACAACAACAACGTCAAATAAACAATAACAACAACAACAATGTCAAATAAACAACAACAACAACGTCAAATAAACAACAACAACAACAACAACGTCAATAACAACAACAACAACAACGTCAAATAAACAACAACAACAACGTCAAATAAACAACAACAACAACAACGTCAAATAAACAACAACAACAATAACAACAACAACAACGTCAAATAAACAACAACAACAACAACATCAAATAAACAACAACAACAACGTCAAATAAACAAAAACAAAAACAACAACAACAACAACATCAACAACAACAAAAACGTCAAATAAACTACAACAACAACTACGTCAAATAAACAACAACAACAACGTCAAATAAACAATAACAACAACAACAACGTCAACAACAACAACGTCAAATAAACAACAACAACAACGTCAAATAAACAACAACAACGTCAAATAAAGAACAACAACAACAACAATGTCAAATAAACAACAACAACGTCAACAACAACAACAACAACAATGTCAAATAAACAACAACAACAACAACAACAACACCGTCAACAACAACAACAATGTCAAATAAACAACAACAACAACGTCAAATAAACAACAACAACAACAACGTCAACAACAACAACAACGTCAAATAAGCAACAACAACAACGTCAAATAAACAACAACGTCAACAACAACAACAACGTGAAATAAACAACAACAACTATGACAACAACAACAACAACATCAAATAAACAACAACAACAACGTCAACAACAACAACAACGTCAAATAAACAACAACAACAATAACAACGTCAAATAAACAACAACAACACCACCGTCAAATAAACAACAACAACAACGTCAAATAAACAACAACAACAACGTCAAATAAACAACAACAACAACAACGTCAAATAAACAACAACAACAACAACAACGTCAACAACAACAACAACGTCAAATAAACAACAACAACAACAACAACTATGTCAACAACAACAACGTCAAAAAAACAACAACAACAACAACGTCAACAACAACAACAACGTCAAATAAACAACAACAACAACAACAACGTCAAATAAACAACCACAACAACAACACCGTCAAATAAACAACAACAACAACAACGTCAAATAAACAACAACAACAACGTCAAAAAAACAACAACAACAACAACCTCAACAATAACAACAACAACAACGTAAAATAAACAACAACAACAACAACTATGTCAACAACAACAACAACGTCAAATAAACAACAACAACAACAACAACGTCAACAACAACAACGTCAAATAAACAACAACAACAACAACGTCAAATAAACAACAACATTAACAACAACAACAACAACACCGTCAACAACAACAACAATGTCAAATAAATAACAACAACGTCAAATAAACAACAACAACATCAACAACAACAACAATAACGTCAAATAAACAACAACAACAACAATAACAACGTCAAATAAACAACAACAACAACAACACCGTCAAATAAACAACAACAACGTCAAATAAACAACAACAACAACAACATCAAAAACAACAAAAACGTCAAATAAACAACAACAACAACAACAACGTCAATAACAATAACTACGTAAAATAAACAACAACAACGTCAAACAAACAATAACAACAACAACAACAACGTCAACAACAACAACTTCAAATAAACAACAACAACAATGTCAAATAAACAAAAACAAAAACAACAACAACAACAACATCAACAACAACAAAAACGTCAAATAAACTACAACAACAACTACGTCAAATAAACAACAACAACGTCAAATAAACAATAACAACAACAACGTCAACAACAACAACGTCAACAACAACAACGTCAAATAAACAACAACAACAACGTCATCAACGTCAAATAAAGAACAACAACAACAACAATGTCAAATAAACAACAACAACGTCAACAACAACAACAACAACAATGTCAAATAAACAACAACAACAACAACAACACCGTCAACAACAACAACAATGTCAAATAAACAACAACAACAACGTCAAATAAACAACAACAACACCACCGTCAAATAAACAACAACAACAACGTCAAATAAACAACAACAACAACGTCAAATAAACAACAACAACAACAACGTCAAATAAACAACAACAACAACAACAACGTCAACAACAACAACAACGTCAAATAAACAACAACAACAACAACAACTATGTCAACAACAACAACGTCAAAAAAACAACAACAACAACAACAACGTCAACAACAACAACAACGTCAAATAAACAACAACAACAACAATAACGTCAAATAAACAACCACAACAACAACACCGTCAAATAAACAACAACAACAACGTCAAATAAACAACAACAACAACGTCAAAAAAACAACAACAACAACAACCTCAACAATAACAACAACAACAACGTAAAATAAACAACAACAACAACAACTATGTCAACAACAACAACAACGTCAAATAAACAACAACAACAACAACAACGTCAACAACAACAACGTCAAATAAACAACAACAACAACAACGTCAAATAAACAACAACATTAACAACAACAACAACAACACCGTCAACAACAACAACAATGTCAAATAAATAACAACAACGTCAAATAAACAACAACAACATCAACAACAACAACAATAACGTCAAATAAACAACAACAACAACAATAACAACGTCAAATAAACAACAACAACAACAACACCGTCAAATAAACAACAACAACGTCAAATAAACAACAACAACAACATCAAAAACAACAAAAACGTCAAATAAACAACAACAACAACAACAACGTCAATAACAATAACTACGTAAAATAAACAACAACAACGTCAAACAAACAATAACAACAACAACAACAACGTCAACAACAACAACTTCAAATAAACAACAACAACAATGTCAAATAAACAATAACAACGTCAAATAAAGAACAAAGACAACAACAACGTCAAATAAACAACAACAACGTCAACAACAACAACAACTATGTCAAATAAACAACAACAACAACAACAACACCGTGAACAACAACAACGTCAAATAAACAACAACAACAACTATGTCAAATAAACAACAACAACAACAACAACAACAATAACAACAACAACGTCAAATATACAACAACAACAACAACAAAAACGTCAAATAAACAACAACAACAACAACGTCAACAACAACAACTACGTGAAATAAACAACAACAACAACGTCAAATAAAATACAACAACAACAACAATGTCACCCACAACAACGTCAAATAAATAACAACAACAATGTCAAATAAACAACAATACTAAAACAACGTCAAATAAACAACAACAACAACAACGTCAACAACAACAACAACAATGTCAAATAAACAACAACAACAACAACAACATCAACAACCGGAACAATGTCGAATAAATAAAAACAACAACGTCAAAAAACAACAACAACAACGTCAACAACAACAACAACGTCAAATAAACAACAACAACGTCAAATAAACAACAACAACAACAACAACAACGTCAAATAAACAACAACAACAACGTCAAATAAACAATAACAACAACAACAACGTCAACAACCATAACGTCAAATAAACAACAACAACAACGTCAAATAAACAACAACAACGTCAAATAAACAACAACAACAACAACAATGTCAAATAAACAACAACAACAACGTCAACAACAACAACAACAATGTCAAATAAACAACAACAACAACACCGTCAACAACAACAAAAATGTCAAATAAACATCAACAACAATGTCAAATAAACAACAACAACAACTATGTCAACAACAACAACAACAACGTCAAATAAACAACAACAACAACAACGTCAGGTAAACAACAACAACAACAACAACGTCAAATAAACAACAACAACAACAATGTCAAATAAACAACAACAACACCGTCAACAACGACAACAATGTCAAATAAACAACAACAACAACAACAACATCAAATAAACAACAACAACAACTATGTCAACAACAACAACAAAAATGTCAAACAAACAACAACAACATCAACGTCAAGTAAACAACAACAACAACAACAAAAACAACGATAAATTAACAACAACAACAACAACGTCAAAAAAACAACAACAACAACAACGTCAAATAAACAACAACAACAATGTCAACAACAACAACAACGTCAAATAAACAACAACAACAACAACAACGTCAACAACAACAACAATAACGTCAAATAAACAACAACAACAACGTCAAATAAACAATAACAACAACAACAATGTCAAATAAACAACAACAACAACGTCAAATAAACAACAACAACAACAACAACGTCAATAACAACAACAACAACAACGTCAAATAATCAACAACAACAACGTCAAATAAACAACAACAACAACAACGTCAAATAAACAACAACAACAATAACAACAACAACAACGTCAAATAAACAACAACAACAACATCAAATAAACAACAACAACAACGTCAAATAAACAAAAACAAAAACAACAACAACAACAACATCAACAACAACAAAAACGTCAAATAAACTACAACAACAACTACGTCAAATAAACAACAACAACGTCAAATAAACAATAACAACAACAACGTCAACAACAACAACGTCAACAACAACAACGTCAAATAAACAACAACAACAACGTCAACAACGTCAAATAAAGAACAACAACAACAACAATGTCAAATAAACAACAACAACGTCAACAACAACAACAACAATGTCAAATAAACAACAACAACAACAACAACAACAACACCGTCAACAACAACAACAATGTCAAATAAACAACAACAACAACGTCAAATAAACAACAACAACAACAACGTCAACAACAACAACAACGTCAAATAAGCAACAACAACAACGTCAAATAAACAACAACGTCGACAACAACAACAACGTGAAATAAACAACAACAACTATGTCAACAACAACAACAACATCAAATAAACAACAACAACAACGTCAACAACAACAACAACGTCAAATAAACAACAACAACAATAACAACGTCAAATAAACAACAACAACAACAACACCACCACCGTCAAATAAACAACAACAACAACGTCAAATAAACAACAACAACAACGTCAAATAAACAACAACAACAACAACGTCAAATAAACAACAACAACAACAACAACGTCAACAACAACAACAACGTCAAATAAACAACAACAACAACAACAACTATGTCAACAACAACAACGTCAAAAAAACAACAACAACAACAACGTCAACAACAACAACAACGTCAAATAAACAACAACAACAACAACAACAACAACAACGTCAAATAAACAACCACAACAACAACACCGTCAAATAAACAACAACAACAACGTCAAAAAAACAACAACAACAACGTCAAAAAAACAACAACAACAACAACCTCAACAATAACAACAACAACAACGTAAAATAAACAACAACAACAACAACTATGTCAACAACAACAACAACGTCAAATAAACAACAACAACAACAACAACGTCAACAACAACAACGTCAAATAAACAACAACAACAACAACGTCAAATAAACAACAACATTAACAACAACAACAACAACACCGTCAACAACAACAACAATGTCAAATAAATAACAACAACGTCAAATAAACAACAACATCAACAACAACAACAATAACGTCAAATAAACAACAACAACAACAATAACAACGTCAAATAAACAACAACAACAACAACACCGTCAAATAAACAACAACAACGTCAAATAAACAACAACAACAACATCAAAAACAACAAAAACGTCAAATAAACAACAACAACAACAACGTCAATAACAATAACTACGTAAAATAAACAACAACAACGTCAAACAAACAATAACAACAACAACAACAACGTCAACAACAACAACTTCAAATAAACAACAACAACAATGTCAAATAAACAATAACAACGTCAAGTAAAGAACAAAGACAACAACAACGTCAAATAAACAACAACAACGTCAACAACAACAACAACTATGTCAAATAAACAACAACAACAACAACAACACCGTGAACAACAACAACGTCAAATAAACAACAACAACAACTATGTCAAATAAACAACAATAACAACAACAACAACAATAACAACAACAACAACGTCAAATATACAACAACAACAACAACAAAAACGTCAAATAAACAACAACAACAACAACGTCAACAACAACAACTACGTGACTTAAACAACAACAACAACGTCAAATAAACAACAACAACAACAACAATGTCACCCACAACAACGTCAAATAAATAACAACAACAATGTCAAATAAACAACAATACTAAAACAACGTCAAATAAACAACAACAACAACAACGTCAACAACAACAACAACAATGTCAAATAAACATCAACAACAACAACAACATCAACAACCGCAACAATGTCAAATAAATAAAAACAACAACGTCAAAAAACAACAACAACAACGTCAACAACAACAACAACGTCAAATAAACAACAACAACGTCAAATAAACAACAACAACAACAACAACGTCAAATAAACAACAACAACAACGTCAAATAAACAATAACAACAACAACAACGTCAACAACCATAACGTCAAATAAACAACAACAACAACGTCAAATAAACAACAACAACGTCAAATAAACAACAACAACAACAACAATGTCAAATAAACAACAACAACAACGTCAACAACAACAACAACAATGTCAAATAAACAACAACAACAACACCGTCAACAACAACAAAAATGTCAAATAAACATCAACAACAATGTCAAATAAACAACAATAACAACTATGTCAACAACAACAACAACGTCAAATAAAAAACAACAACAACAACGTCAAGTAAACAACAATAACAACAACAACGTCAAATAAACAACAACAACAACAACAATGTCAAATAAACAACAACAACACCGTCAACAACGACAACAATGTCAAATAAACAACAACAACAACAACATCAAATAAACAACAACAACAACTATGTCAACAACAACAACAAAAATGTCAAACAAACAACAACAACATCAACGTCAAGTAAACAACAACAACAACAACAAAAACAACGATAAATTAACAACAACAACAACAACGTCAAATAAACAACAACAACAACAACGTCAAATAAACAACAACAACAATGTCAACAACAACAACAACAACGTCAAATAAACAACAACAACAACAACGTCAACAACAACAACAATAACGTCAAATAAACAACAACAACAACAACGTCAAATAAACAATAACAACAACAACAATGTCAAATAAACAACAACAACAACGTCAAATAAACAACAACAACAACAACAACAACGTCAATAACAACAACAACAACAACAACGTCAAATAAACAACAACAACAACGTCAAATAAACAACAACAACAACAACGTCAAATAAACAACAACAACAACAACAACAACAATAACAACAACAACAACGTCAAATAAACAACAACAACAACAACATCAAATAAACAACAACAACAACGTCAAATAAACAAAAACAAAAACAACAACAACCACAACATCAACAACAACAAAAACGTCAAATAAACTACAACAACAACTACGTCAAATAAACAACAACAACAACGTCAAATAAACAATAACAACAACAACAACGTCAACAACAACAACGTCAAATAAACAACAACAACAACGTCAAATAAACAACAACAACGTCAAATAAAGAACAACAACAACAACAATGTCAAATAAACAACAACAACGTCAACAACAAGAACAACAACAACAACAACAACAATGTCAAATAAACAACAACAACAACGTCAAATAAACAACAACATTAACAACAACGACAACAACACCGTCAACAACAACAACAATGTCAAATAAATAACAACAACGTCAAATAAACAACAACAACATCAACAACAACAACAATAACGTCAAATAAACAACAACAACAATAACAACGTCAAATAAACAACAACAACAACAACAACACCGTCAAATAAACAACAACAACGTCAAATAAACAACAACAACAACAACATTAAAAACAACAAAAACGTCAAATAAACAACAACAACAACAACGTCAATAACAATAACTACGTAAAATAAACAACAACAACGTCAAACAAATAATAACAACAACAACAACAACGTCAACAACAACAACGTCAAATAAACAACAACAACAACGTCAAATAAACAATAACAACGTCAAATAAAGAACAACGACAACAACAACGTCAAATAAACAACAACAACGTCAACAACAACAACAACAACTATGTCAAATAAACAACAACAACAACAACACCGTCAACAACAACAACATCAAATAAACAACAACAACAACTATGTCAAATAAACAACAATAACAACAACAACAACAATAACAACAACAACAACGTCAAATATACAACAACAACAACAACAAAAACGTCAAATAAACAACAACAACAACAACGTCAACAACAACAACTACGTCAAATAAACAACAACAACAACGTCAAATAAACAACAACAACAACAACAACAACAACAATGTCACCCACAACAATGTCAAATAAATAACAACAACAATGTCAAATAAACAACAATACTAAAACAACGTCAAATAAACAACAACAACAACAACAACAACAACGTCAACAACAACAACAACATTGTCAAATAAACAACAACAACAACAACAACATCAACAACCGCAACAATGTCAAATAAATAACAACAACAATGTCAAAAAACAACAACAACAACGTCAACAACAACAACAACGTCAAATAAACAACAACAACGTCAAATAAACAACAACAACAACAATGTCACCCACAACAACGTCAAATAAATAACAACAACAATGTCAAATAAACAACAATACTAAAACAACGTCAAATAAACAACAACAACAACAACGTCAACAACAACAACAACGACAATGTCAAATAAACAACAACAACAACAACAACGTCAACAACAACAACAATGTCAAATAAATAACAACAACAACGTCAAATAAACAACAACAACAAAAACGTCAACAACAACAACGTCAAATAAACAACAACAACAACAACATCAAATAAACAACAACGTCAACAACAACAACAACGTCAAATAAACAACAACAACAACTAAGTCAACAACAACAACAACGTCAAATAAACAACAACAACAACGTCAAATAAACAACAACAACAACAACGCCAACAACAACAACAACAATGTCATATAAACAACAACAAAAACGTCAACAACAACAACAACAATGTCAAATAAACAACAACAACAACGTCAAATAAACAACAACAACAACGTCAACAACAACAACAACGTCAAATAAACAACAACAACAACAACTATGTCAACAACAACAACAACGTCAAATAAACAACAACAACAACAACAACGTCAAATAAACAACAACAACAACAACATCAAATAAACAACAACAACAACTATGTCAACAACAACAACAAAAATGTCAAACAAACAACAACAACATCAACGTCAAGTAAACAACAACAACAACAACAAAAACAACGATAAATTAACAACAACAACAACAACGTCAAATAAACAACAACAACAACAACGTCAAATAAACAACAACAACAATGTCAACAACAACAACAACAACGTCAAATAAACAACAACAACAACAACGTCAACAACAACAACAATAACGTCAAATAAACAACAACAACAACAACGTCAAATAAACAATAACAACAACAACAATGTCAAATAAACAACAACAACAACGTCAAATAAACAACAACAACAA
Source organism: Vicia faba (assembly GCA_948472305.1). Lineage (NCBI taxonomy): Eukaryota > Viridiplantae > Streptophyta > Magnoliopsida > Fabales > Fabaceae > Vicia > Vicia faba. The sequence continues at coordinate 262,737,279 of OX451741.1, read as the reverse complement.
CAACAACAACAACAACGTCAATAACAACAACAACAACAACAACGTCAAATAAACAACAACAACAACGTCAAATAAACAACAACAACAAC
>OX451741.1:262584690-262732190 GCA_948472305.1 Vicia faba | reverse complement strand
ACAACAACGTCAAATAAACAACAACAACAACAACTATGTCAACAACAACAACAACGTCAAATAAACAACAACAACAACAACAACGTCAAATAAACAACAACAACAACGTCAAATAAACAACAACAACAACACCGTCAAATAAACAACAACAACAACGTCAAATAAACAACAACAACAACAACGTCAAATAAACAACAATAAAAACAACGTCAACAACAACAACAACGTCAAATAAACAACAACAACAACAACGTCAACAACAACAACGTCAAATAAACAATAACAACAACGTCAAATAAACAATAACAACAACAACAACAATGTCAAATAAACAACAATAACAACGTCAAATAAACCACAACAACAACAACGTCAACAACAACAACAACGTCAAATAAACAACAACAACAACAACGTCAAATAAACAACAACAACAACGTCAAATAAACAACAACAACAACAATAACAACAACAATAACAACAACAACAACGTCAAAAAAACAACAACAACAACAACGTCAATTAAACATCAACAACAACGTCAAATAAACAACAACAAAAACAACAACAACATCAACAACAACAAAAACGTCAAATAAACAACAACAACAACGTCAACAACAACTACTACGTTAAATAAACAAAAATAACAACGTCAAATAAACAATAATAACAACAACAACGTCAACAACAACAACGTCAAATAAACAACAACAACAACGTCAAATAAACAACAACAACGTCAAATAAACAACAACAACAACAACAACAACGTCAAATAAACAAAAACAACAACAATGTCAAATAAACAACAACAACAACAACACCGTCAACAACAACATCAATGTCAAATAAACAACAACAACAACAGCGTCAAATAAACAACAACAACAACTATGTCAGCAACAACAACAACGTCAAATAAACAACAACAACAACGTCAAGTAAACAACAACAACAGCAACAACAACAACAACGTCAAATAAACAACAACAACAATGTCAAATAAACAACAACAACAACAACGTCAACAACAACAACAATGTCAAATAAACAACAACAACAACGTCAAATAAACAACAACAACAAATATGTCAATAACACCAACAACGTAAAATAAACAACAACAACAACGTCAAGTAAATAACAACAACAACAACAACGTCAAATAAACAACAACAACAACATCAAATAAAAAAACAACAACAACAACGTCAAATAAACAACAACAACTTCAACAACAAAAACAACGTCAAATAAACAACAACAACAACAACAACGTCAACAGCAACAACAACAACGTCAAATAAACAACAACAACAACGCCAAATAAACAACAACAACAACGTCAACAACAACAACAACGTCAAATAAACAACAACAACAACAACGTCAACAACAACGTCAAATAAAAAACAACAACAACAACAACAACGTCAAATAAACAATAACAACAACAATGTCAAATAAACAACAACAACAACGTCAAATAAACAACAACAACAACAACGTCAATAACAACAACAACGTCAAATAAACAACAACAACAACGTCAAATAAACAACAACAACAACGCCAAATAAACAACAACAACAACAACAATAATAATAACAACAACAACAACAACAAAAACAACGTCAAATAAACAACACCAACAACAACGTCAAATAAACAACAACAACAACGTCAAATAAACAAAAACAAAAACAACAACAACATCAACAACAACAAAAACGTCAAATTAACAACAACAACAACGTCAACAACAACAACTATGTCAAATAAATAACAACAACAACGTCAAATAAACAATAACAACAACAACAACGTCAAATAAACAACAACAACAACGTCAAATAAACAACAACAACGTCAAATAAAGAACAACAACAACAACAATGTCAAATAAACAACAACAACGTCAACAACAACAACAACAACAATGTCAAATAAGCAACAACAACAACAATAACATTGTCAACAACAACAACAATATCAAATAAACAACAACAACAACGTCAAATAAACAACAACAACAACAACATCAACAACAACAACAACGTCAAATAAACAACAACGTCAACAACAACAACGTGAAATAAACAACAACAACTATGTCAACAACAACAACAAATTCAAATAAACAACAACAACAACATCAACGTCAACAACAACAACAACGTCAAATAAACAACATTAACAATAACAACGTCAAATAAACAACAACAACAACAACAACACCGTCAAATAAACAACAACAACGTCAAATAAACAACAACAACAACGTCAAATAAACAACAACAACAACAACGTCAAATAAACAACAACAACAACACCGTCAAATAAACAACAACAACAACGTGAAATAAACAACAACAACAACAACGTCAAATAAACAACAATAAAAACAACGTCAACAACAACAACGTCAAATAAACAACAACAACAACAACAACGTCAACAACAACAACGTCAAATAAACAATAACAACAACGTCAAATAAACAATAACAACAACAACAACAATGTCAAATAAACAACAATAACAACGTCAAATAAACAACAACAACAACAACGTCAACAACAACAACAACGTCAAATAAACAATAACAACAACAACGTCAAATAAACAACAATAACAACAACGTCAAATAAACAACAACAACAACAATAACAACAACAACAACAACGTCAAATAAACAACAACAACAACAACGTCAATTAAACAACAACAACAACGTCAAATAAACAACAACAAAAACAACAACAACATCAACAACAACAAAAACGTCAAATAAACAACAACAACAACAACGTCAACAACAACTACTACGTTAAATAAACAAAAATAACAACGTCAAATAAACAATAATAACAACAACAACGTCAACAACAACAACGTCAAATAAACAACAACAACAATGTCAAATAAACAACAACAATAACAATAACAACAACAACAACGTCAAATAAACAAAAACAACAACAATGTCAAATAAACAACAACAACAACAACATCGTCAACAACAACAACAATGTCAAATAAACAACAACAACAACAGCGTCAAATAAACAACAACAACAACTATGTCAGCAACAACAACAACGTCAAATAAACAACAACAACAACGTCAAGTAAACAACAACAACAACAACAACAACGTCAAATAAACAACAACAACAACATTGTCAATTAAACAACAACAACAACAACAGCGTCAACAACAACAATAATGTCAAATAAACAACAACAACAACGTCAAATAAACAACAAGAACAAATATGTCAATAACACCAACAACGTCAAATAAACAACAACAACAACGTCAAGTAAATAACAACAACTACAACAACAACGTCAAATAAACAACAACAACAACATGAAATAAAAAAACAACAACAACAACGTCAAATAAACAACAACACCTTCAACAACAAAAACAACGTCAAATAAACAACAACAACAACAACAACGTCAACAGCAACAGCAACAACGTCAAATAAACAACAACAACAACAACGCCAAATAAACAACAACAAGAACGTCAACAACAACAACAACGTCAAATAAACAACAACAACAACAACGTCAACAACGTCAACAACAACGTCAAATAAACAACAACAACAACAACAACAACGTCAAATAAACAATAACAACAACAATGTCAAATAAACAACAACAACAACGTCAAATAAACAACAACAACAATAACGTCAATAACAACAACAACGTCAAATAAACAACAACAACAACGTCAAATAAACAACAACAATAACGCCAAATAAACAACAACAACAACAACAATAATAATAACAACAACAACAACAACAACAAAAACAACGTCAAATAAACAACACCAACAACAACGTCAAATAAACAACAACAACAACGTCAAATAAACAAAAACAAAAACAACAACAACATCAACAACAACAAAAACGTCAAATTAACAACAACAACAACGTCAACAACAACAACTACGTCAAATAAATAACAACAACAACGTCAAATAAACAATAACAACAACAACAACGTCAAATAAACAACAACAACAACGTCAAATAAACAACAACAACGTCAAATAAAGAACAACAACAACAACAATGTCAAATAAACAACAACAACGTCAACAACAACAACAACAATGTCAAATAAGCAACAACAACAACAACAACACTGTCAACAACAACAACAATATCAAATAAACAACAACAACAACGTCAATTAAACAACAACAACAACATCAACAACAACAACAACGTCAAATAAACAACAACGTCAACAACAACAACGTGAAATAAACAAAAACAACTATGTCAACAACAACAAATTCAAATAAACAACAACAACAACAACGTCAACAACAACAACAACGTCAAATAAACAACATTAACAATAACAACGTCAAATAAACAACAACAACAACAACAACACCGTCAAATAAACAACAACAACAACAACGTCAAATAAACAACAACAACAACGTCAAATAAACAACAACAACAACAACAACAATGTCAAATAAACAACAACAACAACGTCAAGTAAATAACAACAACAACAACAACAACAACGTCAAATAAACAACAACAACAACAACATCAAATAAAAAAACAACAACAACAACGTCAAATAAACAACAACAATAACAACAACGTCAACAACAACAACAACGTCAAATAAACAACAACAACAACAACAACAATGTCAACAACAACAACAACAACAACGTCAAATAAACAACAACAACAACAACGTCAAATAAACAACAACAACAACAACGTCAAATAAACAACAACAACAACAACGTCAACAACAACAAAGTCAAATAAACAACAACAACACTGTCAACAACGTCAACAACAATGTCAAATAAACAACAACAACAACAACGTCAAATAAACAATAACAACAACAATGTCAAATAAACAACAACAACAACGTCAATAACAACAACAACAACGTCAATTAAACAACAACAACAACGTCAAATGAACAACAACAACAACGTCAAATAAACAACAACAACAACAACAATAATAACAACAACAACAACAACAACGTCAAATAAACAACAACAACAACAACGTCAAATAAACAACATCAACAACGTCAAATAAACAAAAACAAAAACAACAACAACATCAACAACAACAAAAATGTCAAATAAACAACAACAACAACAACGTCAACAACAAAAACTACGTCAAATAAATAACAACAACAACGTCAAATAAACAATAACAACAACAACAACGTCAAATAAACAACAACAACAACGTCAAATAAACAACAACAACGTCAAATAAACAACAACGTCAACAACAACAACAACGTGAAATAAACAACAACAATTATGTCAACAACAACAACAACATTAAATAAACAACAACAACAACAACGTCAAATAAACAACAACAACAATAACAACGTCAAATAAACAACAACAACACCGTCAAATAAACAACAACAACAACGTCAAATAAACAACAACAACAACGTCAAATAAACAACAACAACAACAACGTAAAATAAACAACAACAACAACAACGTCAAATAAACAACAACAACAACAACAACAACAACTATGTCAACAACAACAACAACGTCAAATAAACAACAACAACAACAACAACAACGTCAACAACAACAACAACGTCGAATAAATAACAACAACAACGACAAATAAACAACAATAACAACGTCAACAACAACAACAACGTCAAATAAACAACAACAACGTCAAATAAACAACAACAACAATGTCACCCACAACAACGTCAAATAAATAACAACAACAATGTCAAATAAACAACAATACTAAAACAACGTCAAATAAACAACAACAACAACGTGAACAACAACAACAACAATGTCAAATAAACAACAACAACAACAACAACAACGTCAACAACAACAACAATGTCAAATAAATAACAACAACAACGTCAAATAAACAACAACAACAACGTCAACAACAACAACGTCAAATAAACAACAACAACAACGTCAAATAAATAACAACGTCAACAACAACAACAACGTCAAATAAATAACAACAACAACTAAGTCAACAACAACAACAACGTCAAATAAACAACAACAACAACGTCAAATAAATAACAACAACAACAACGTCAACAACAACAACAACAATAATGTCAAATAAACAACAATAACAACAACGTCAACAACAACAACAATGTCAAATAAACAACAACAACAACGTCAAATAAACAACAACAACAACAACAACGTCAACAACAACAACAACAACAACGTCAAATAAACAACAACAACAACAACTATGTCAACAACAACAACAACGTCAAATAAACAACAACAACAACAACATCAACAACAACAACGTCAAATAAACAACAACAACAACGTCAAATAAACAACAACAACAAGACCGTCAAATAAACAACAACAACAACGTCAAATAAACAACAACAACAACAACAACGTCAAATAAACAACAACAACAACAACGTCAAATAAAAAACAACAACAAAAACTATGTCAACAACAAAAACAACGTCAAATAAACAACAACAACAACAACAACGTCAACAACAACAACAACGTCAAATAAACAACAACAACAACAACAACGTCAACAACAACAACAACGTCAAATAAACAACAACAACAACAACGTCAAATAAACAACAACAACAACAACAACAACAACAACACCGTCAAATAAACAACAACAACAATGTCAAATAAACAACAACAACAACAACCTCAACAACAACAACAACAACAACAATGTAAAATAAACAACAACAACAACAACAACAACAACTATGTCAACAACAACAACAACGTCAAATAAACAACAACAACAACAACATCAACAACAACAACGTCAAATAAACAACAACAACAACAACGTCAAATAAACAACAACAACAACAACACCGTCAAATAAACAACAACAACAACAACGTCAAATAAACAACAACAATAACAACAACAACAACACCGTCAACAACAACAACAATGTCAAATAAACAACAACGTCAAATAAACAACAACAACATCAACAACAACAACAACGTCAAATAAACAACAACAACAATAACAACGTCAAATAAACAACAACAACAACAACAACACCGTCAAATAAACAACAACAACGTCAAATAAACAACAACAACAACATCAACAACAACAAAAACGTCAAATAAACAACAACAACAACAACAACGTCAATAACAATAACTACGTAAAATAAACAACAACAACGTCAAACAAACAATAACAACAACAACAACGTCAACAACAACAACGTCAAATAAACAACAACAACAAGGTCAAATAAACAATAACAACGTCAAATAAAGAACAACAACAACAACAACAACGTCAATTAAACAACAACAACGTCAACAAAAACAACAACTATGTCAAATAAACAACAACAACAACACCGTCAACAACAACAACGTCAAATAAACAACAACAACAACGTCAAATAAACAACAATAACAACAACAATGTCAAATAAACAACAACAATAACAATAACAACAACAACAACGTCAAATATACAACAACAACAACAACAAAAACGTCAAATAAACAACAACAACAACAACGTCAACAACAAAAACTACGTCAAATAAACAACAACAACAACGTCAAATAAACAACAACAACAACAATGTCACCCACAACAACGTCAAATAAATAACAACAACAATGTCAAATAAACAACAATACTAAAACAACGTCAAATAAACAACAACAACAACAACAACAACGACAACAACAACAACAACAACAATGTCAAATAAACAACAACAACAACAACGTCAACAACAACAACAATGTCAAATAAATAACAACAACAACGTCAAATAAACAACAACAACAACAACAACGTCAACTAAACAACATCAACAACGTCAAATAAACAAAAACAAAAACAACAACAACATCAACAACAACAAAAACGTCAAATAAACAACAACAACAACAACGTCAACAACAACAACTACGTCAAATAAATAACAACAACAACGTCAAATAAACAATAACAACAACAACAACGTCAAATAAACAACAACAACAACGTCAAATAAACAACAACAACGTCAAATAAACAACAACGTCAACAACAACAACAACGTGAAATAAACAACAACAACTATGTCAACAACAACAACAACATCAAATAAACAACAACAACAACAACAACAACAACGTCAACTAAACAACAACAACAATAACAACGTCAAATAAACAACAACAACAACAACACCGTCAAATAAACAACAACAACGTCAAATAAACAACAACAACAACAACAACATTAAAAACAACAAAAACGTCAAATAAACAATAACAACAACAACAACGTCAATAACAATAACTACGTAAAATAAACAACAACAACGTCAAACAAACAATAACAACAACAACAACAACAACGTCAAATAAACAACAACAACAACAGCAAATAAACAATAACAACGTCAAATAAACAACAACAACAACAACAACGTCAAATAAACAACAACAACGTCAACAACAACAACAACTATGTCAAATAAACAACAACAACAACAACACCGTCAACAACAACAACGTCAAATAAACAACAACAACAACTATGTCAAATAAACAACAATAACAACAACAACAACAATAACAACAACAACAACGTCAAATATACAACAACAACAACAACAAAAACGTCAAATAAACAACAACAACAACAACGTCAACAACAACAACTACGTCAAATAAACAACAACAACAACGTCAAATAAACAACAACAACAACAACAATGTCACCCACAACAACGTCAAATAAATAACAACAACAATGTCAAATAAACAACAATACTAAAACAACATCAAATAAACAACAACAACAACAACAACAACGTCAACAACAACAACAACAATGTCAAATAAACAACAACAACAACAACAACATCAACAACCGTAACAATGTCAAATAAATAACAACAACAACGTCAAAAAACAACAACAACAACGTCAACAACAACAACAACGTCAAATAAACAACAACAACGTCAAATAAACAACAACAACAACAATGTCACCCACAACAACGTCAAATAAATAACCACAACAATGTCAAATAAACAACAATACTAAAACAACGTCAAATAAACAGCAACAACAACAACGTCAACAACAACAACAACGACAATGTCAAATAAACAACAACAACAACAACAACGTCAACAACAACAACAATGTCAAATAAATAACAACAACAACGTCAAATAAACAACAACAACAACAACGTCAACAACAACAACGTCTAATAAACAACAACAACATCAAATAAACAACAACGTCAACAACAACAACAACGTCAAATAAACAACAACAACAACTAAGTCAACAACAACAACAACGTCAAATAAACAACAACAACAACAACGTCAAATAAACAACAATAACAACAACGTCAACAACAACAACAACAATGTCAAATAAACAACAACAAAAACGTCAACAACAACAACAACAACAATGTCCAATAAACAACAACAACAACGTCAAATAAACAACAACAACAACGTCAACAACAACAACAACGTCAAATAAACAACAACAACAACAACTATGTCAACAACAACAACAACGTCAAATAAACAACAACAACAACAACAACGTCAACAACAACAACGTCAACAACAACAACGTCAAATAAACAACAACAACAACGTCAAATAAACAACAACAACAACAACACCGTCAAATAAACAACAACAACAACGTCAAATAAACAACAACAACAACAACGTCAAATAAACAACAATAAAAACAACGTCAACAACAACAACAATGTCAAATAAACAACAACAACAACAACGTCAACAACAACAACGTCAAATAAACAATAACAACAACGTCAAATAAACAATAACAACAACAACAACAATGTCAAATAAACAACAATAACAACGTCAAATAAACAACAACAACAACGTCAACAACAACAACAACGTCAAATAAACAACAACAACAACTATGTCAACAACAACAACAACGTCAAATAAACAACAACAACAACAACAACGTCAACAACAACAACGTCAACAACAACAACGTCAAATAAACAACAACAACAACGTCAAATAAACAACAACAACAACAACACCGTCAAATAAACAACAACAACAACGTCAAATAAACAACAACAACAACAACGTCAAATAAACAACAATAAAAACAACGTCAACAACAACAACAACGTCAAATAAACAACAACAACAACAACGTCAACAACAACAACGTCAAATAAACAATAACAACAACGTCAAATAAACAATAACAACAACAACAACAATGTCAAATAAACAACAATAACAACGTCAAATAAACAACAACAACAACGTCAAATAAACAACAACAACAACGTCAAATAAACAACAACAACAACAATAACAACAACAACGTCAAATAAACAACAACAACAACGTCAATTAAACAACAACAACAACGTCAAATAAACAACAACAAAAACAACAACAACATCAACAACAACAAAAACGTCAAATAAACAACAACAACAACGTCAACAACAACTACTACGTTAAATAAACAAAAACAACAACGTCAAATAAACAATAATAACAACAACAACGTCAACAACAACAACGTCAAATAAACAACAACAACAACGTCAAATAAACAACAACAACAACAACAACAACGTCAAATAAACAAAAACAACAACAATGTCAAATAAACAACAACAACAACACCGTCAACAACAACAACAATGTCAAATAAACAACAACAACAACAACAGCGTCAAATAAACAACAACAACAACTATGTCAGCAACAACAACAACCTCAAATAAACAACAACAACAACGTCAAGTAAACAACAACAACAGCAACAACAACAACAACGTCAAATAAACAACAACAACAACAATGTCAAATAAACAACAACAACAACAACAACGTCAACAACAACAACAATGTCAAATAAACAACAACAATGTCAAATAAACAACAATACTAAAACAACGTCAAATAAACAACAACAACAACAACGTCAACAACAACAACAACGACAATGTCAAATAAACAACAACAACAACAACAACGTCAACAACAACAACAACGTCAAATAAACAACAACAACAACAACAACGTCAAATAAACAACAACAACAACAACAACAACAACAACACCGTCAAATAAACAACAACAACAACGTCAAATAAACAACAACAACAACAACCTCAACAACAACAACAACAACAACAATGTAAAATAAACAACAACAACAACAACAACAACTATGTCAACAACAACAACAACGTCAAATAAACAACAACAACAACAACATCAACAACAACAACGTCAAATAAACAACAACAACAACAACGTCAAATAAACAACAACAAAAACAACACCGTCAAATAAACAACAACAACAACAACGTCAAATAAACAACAACAATAACAACAACAACAACACCGTCAACAACAACAACAATGTCAAATAAACAACAACAACGTCAAATAAACAACAACAACATCAACAACAACAACAACGTCAAATAAACAACAACAACAATAACAACGTCAAATAAACAACAACAACAACAACAACAACACCGTCAAATAAACAACAACAACGTCAAATAAACAACAACAACAACATCAACAACAACAAAAACGTCAAATAAACAACAACAACAACAACAACGTCAATAACAATAACTACGTAAAATAAACAACAACAACGTCAAACAAACAATAACAACAACAACAACGTCAACAACAACAACGTCAAATAAACAACAACAACAACAATAATAATAACAACAACAACAACAACAAAACCAAAAACAACGTCAAATAAACAACACCAACAACAACGTCAAATAAACAACAACAACAACGTCAAATAAACAAAAACAAAAACAACAACAACATCAACAACAACAAAAACGTCAAATTAACAACAACAACAACGTCAACAACAAGAACTACGTCAAATAAATAACAACAACAACATCAAATAAACAATAACAACAACAACAACGTCAAATAAACAACAACAACAACGTCAAATAAACAACAACAACGTCAAATAAAGAACAACAACAACAACAATGTCAAATAAACAACAACAACGTCAACAACAACAACAACAACAACAATGTCAAATAAGCAACAACAACAACAACAACACTGTCAACAACAACAACAATATCAAATAAACAACAACAACAACGTCAATTAAACAACAACAACAACATCAACAACAACAACAACGTCAAATAAACAACAACAACAACAACAACGTCAACAACAACAACGTCAAATAAACAACAACAACAAGGTCAAATAAACAATAACAACGTCAAATAAAGAACAACAACAACAACAACAACAACGTCAATTAAACAACAACAACGTCAACAAAAACAACAACTATGTCAAATAAACAACAACAACAACACCGTCAACAACAACAACGTCAAATAAACAACAACAACAACAACGTCAAATAAACAACAATAACAACAACAATGTCAAATAAACAACAACAATAACAATAACAACAACAACAACGTCAAATATACAACAACAACAACAAAAACGTCAAATAAACAACAACAACAACAACGTCAACAACAAAAACTACGTCAAATAAACAACAACAACAACGTCAAATAAACAACAACAACAACAATGTCACCCACAACAACGTCAAATAAATAACAACAACAATGTCAAATAAACAACAATACTAAAACAACGTCAAATAAACAACAACAACAACAACAACAACAACGACAACAACAACAACAACAACAATGTCAAATAAACAACAACAACAACAACGTAAACAACAACAACAATGTCAAATAAATAACAACAACAACGTCAAATAAACAACAACAACAACAACGTCAACTAAACAACATCAACAACGTCAAATAAACAAAAACAAAAACAACAACAACATCAACAACAACAAAAATGTCAAATAAACAACAACAACAACAACGTCAACAACAACAACTACGTCAAATAAATAACAACAACAACGTCAAATAAACAATAACAACAACAACAACGTCAAATAAACAACAACAACAACGTCAAATAAACAACAACAACGTCAAATAAACAACAACGTCAACAACAACAACAACGTGAAATAAACAACAACAACTATGTCAACAACAACAACAACATCAAATAAACAACAACAACAACAACAACAACGTCAAATAAATAACAACAACAATAACAACGTCAAATAAACAACAACAACAACAACACCGTCAAATAAACAACAACAACGTCAAATAAACAACAACAACAACAACAACATTAAAAACAACAAAAACGTCAAATAAACAATAACAACAACAACAACGTCAATAACAATAACTACGTAAAATAAACAACAACAACGTCAAACAAACAATAACAACAACAACAACAACAACGTCAAATAAACAACAACAACAACAGCAAATAAACAATAACAACGTCAAATAAACAACAACAACAACAACAACAACGTCAAATAAACAACAACAACGTCAACAACAACAACAACTATGTCAAATAAACAACAACAACAACAACACCGTCAACAACAACAACGTCAAATAAACAACAACAACAACTATGTCAAATAAACAACAATAACAACAACAACAACAATAACAACAACAACAACGTCAAATATACAACAACAACAACAACAAAAACGTCAAATAAACAACAACAACAACAACGTCAACAACAACAACTACGTCAAATAAACAACAACAACAACGTCAAATAAACAACAACAACAACAACAATGTCACCCACAACAACGTCAAATAAATAACAACAACAATGTCAAATAAACAACAATACTAAAACAACGTCAAATAAACAACAACAACAACAACAACGTCAACAACAACAACAACAATGTCAAATAAACAACAACAACAACAACAACATCAACAACCGTAACAATGTCAAATAAATAACAACAACAACGTCAAAAAACAACAACAACAACGTCAACAACAACAACAACGTCAAATAAACAACAACAACGTCAAATAAACAACAACAACAACAATGTCACCCACAACAACGTCAAATAAATAACCACAACAATGTCAAATAAACAACAATACTAAAACAACGTCAAATAAACAGCAACAACAACAACAACGACAATGTCAAATAAACAACAACAACAACAACAACGTCAACAACAACAACAATGTCAAATAAATAACAACAACAACGTCAAATAAACAACAACAACAACAACGTCAACAACAACAACGTCTAATAAACAACAACAACAACATCAAATAAACAACAACGTCAACAACAACAACAACGTCAAATAAACAACAACAACAACTAAGTCAACAACAACAACAACGTCAAATAAACAACAACAACAACAACGTCAAATAAACAACAACAACAACAACGTCAACAACAACAACAACAATGTCAAATAAACAACAACAAAAACGTCAACAACAACAACAACAATGTCAAATAAACAACAACAACAACGTCAAATAAACAACAACAACGTCAACAACAACAACAACGTCAAATAAACAACAACAAAAACAACTATGTCAACAACAACAACAACGTCAAATAAACAACAACAACAACAACGTCAAATAAACAACAACAACAACGTCAAATAAACAACAACAACAACAACGTCAACAACAACAAAGTCAAATAAACAACAACAACGTCGTCAACAACGTCAACAACAATGTCAAATAAACAACAACAACAACAACGTCAAATAAACAATAACAACAACAATGTCAAATAAACAACAACAACAACGTCAATAACAACAACAACAACGTCAAATAAACAACAACAACAACGTCAAATAAACAACAACAACAACGTCAAATAAACAACAACAACAACAACAATAATAATAACAACAACAACAACAACAACATCAAATAAACAACAACAACAACAACGTCAAATAAACAACATCAACAACGTCAAATAAACAAAAACAAAAACAACAACAACATCAACAACAACAAAAATGTCAAATAAACAACAACAACAACAACGTCAACAACAAAAACTACGTCAAATAAATAACAACAACAACGTCAAATAAACAATAACAACAACAACAACGTCAAATAAACAACAACAACAACGTCAAATAAACAACAACAACGTCAAATAAACAACAACGTCAACAACAACAACAACGTGAAATAAACAACAACAACTATGTCAACAACAACAACAACATTAAATAAACAACAACAACAACAACAACGTCAAATAAACAACAACAACAATAACAACGTCAAATAAACAACAACAACACCGTCAAATAAACAACAACAACAACGTCAAATAAACAACAACAACAACGTCAAATAAACAACAACAACAACAACGTAAAATAAACAACAACAACAACAACAACAACAACTATGTCAACAACAACAACAACGTCAAATAAACAACAACAACAACAACAACAACAACGTCAACAACAACAACAACGTCGAATAAATAACAACAACAACGACAAATAAACAACAATAACAACGTCAACAACAACAACAACGTCAAATAAACAACAACAACGTCAAATAAACAACAACAACAATGTCACCCACAACAACGTCAAATAAATAACAACAACAATGTCAAATAAACAACAATACTAAAACAACGTCAAATAAACAACAACAACAACGTGAACAACAACAACAACAATGTCAAATAAACAACAACAACAACAACAACGTCAACAACAACAACAATGTCAAATAAATAACAACAACAACGTCAAATAAACAACAACAACAACGTCAACAACAACAACGTCAAATAAACAACAACAACAACGTCAAATAAATAACAACGTCAACAACAACAACAACGTCAAATAAATAACAACAACAACTAAGTCAACAACAACAACAACGTCAAATAAACAATAACAACAACGTCAAATAAATAACAACAACAACAACGTCAACAACAACAACAACAATAATGTCAAATAAACAACAACAACAACAACGTCAACAACAACAACAATGTCAAATAAACAACAACAACAACGTCAAATAAACAACAACAACAACAACAACGTCAACAACAACAACAACAACAACGTCAAATAAACAACAACAACAACAACTATGTCAACAACAACAACAACGACAAATAAACAACAACAACAACAACATCAACAACAACAACGTCAAATAAACAACAACAACAACATCAAATAAACAACAACAACAAGACCGTCAAATAAACAACAACAACAACGTCAAATAAACAACAACAACAACAACAACGTCAAATAAACAACAACAACAACAACGTCAAATAAACAACAACAACAACAACTATGTCAACAACAAAAACAACGTCAAATAAACAACAACAACAACAACAACGTCAACAACAACAACAACGTCAAATAAACAACAACAACAACAACAACGTCAACAACAACAACAACGTCAAATAAACAACAACAACAACAACGTCAAATAAACAACAACAACAACAACAACACCGTCAAATAAACAACAACAACAATGTCAAATAAACAACAACAACAACAACCTCAACAACAACAACAACAACAACAATGTAAAATAAACAACAACAACAACAACAACAACAACAACTATGTCAACAACAACAACAACGTCAAATAAACAACAACCTCAACAACATCAACAACAACAACGTCAAATAAACAACAACAACAACAACGTCAAATAAACAACAACAAAAACAACACCGTCAAATAAACAACAACAACAACAACGTCAAATAAACAACAACAATAACAACAACAACAACACCATCAACAACAACAACAATGTTAAATAAACAACAACGTCAAATAAACAACAACAACATCAACAACAACAACAACGTCAAATAAACAACAACAACAATAACAACGTCAAATAAACAACAACAACAACAACAACACCGTCAAATAAACAACAACAACGTCAAATAAACAACAACAACAACATCAACAACAACAAAAACGTCAAATAAACAACAACAACAACAACAACGTCAATAACAATAACGACGTAAAATAAACAACAACAACGTCAAACAAACAATAACAACAACAACAACGTCAACAACAACAACGTCAAATAAACAACAACAACAAGGTCAAATAAACAATAACAACGTCAAATAAAGAACAACAACAACAACAACAACGTCAATTAAACAACAACAACGTCAACAAAAACAACAACTATGTCAAATAAACAACAACAACAACACCGTCAACAACAACAACGTCAAATAAACAACAACAACAACGTCAAATAAACAACAATAACAACAACAATGTCAAATAAACAACAACAATAACAATAACAACAACAACAACGTCAAATATACAACAACAACAACAACAAAAACGTCAAATAAACAACAACAACAACAACGTCAACAACAAAAACTACGTCAAATAAACAACAACAACAACGTCAAATAAACAACAACAACAACAATGTCACCCACAACAACGTCAAATAAATAACAACAACAATGTCAAATAAACAACAATACTAAAACAACGTCAAATAAACAACAACAACAACAACAATGACAACAACAACAACAACAATGTCAAATAAACAACAACAACAACAACGTCAACAACAACAACAATGTCAAATAAATAACAACAACAACGTCAAATAAACAACAACAACAACAACAACGTCAACTAAACAACATCAACAACGTCAAATAAACAAAAACAAAAACAACAACAACATCAACAACAACAAAAACGTCAAAGAAACAACAACAACAACAACGTCAACAACAACAACTACGTCAAATAAATAACAACAACAACGTCAAATAAACAATAACAACAACAACAACGTCAAATAAACAACAACAACAACGTCAAATAAACAACAACAACGTCAAATAAACAACAACGTCAACAACAACAACAACGTGAAATAAACAACAACAACTATGTCAACAACAACAACAACATCAAATAAACAACAACAACAACAACAACGTCAAATAAACAACAACAACAATAACAACGTCAAATAAACAACAACAACAACAACACCGTCAAATAAACAACAACAACGTCAAATAAACAACAACAACAACAACATTAAAAACAACAAAAACGTCAAATAAACAATAACAACAACAACAACGTCAATAACAATAACTACGTAAAATAAACAACAACAACGTCAAACAAACAATAACAACAACAACAACAACAACGTCAAATAAACAACAACAACAACAGCAAATAAACAATAACAACGTCAAATAAACAACAACAACAACAACAACGTCAAATACACAACAACAACGTCAACAACAACAACAACTATGTCAAATAAACAACAACAACAACAACACCGTCAACAACAACAACGTCAAATAAACAACAACAACAACTATGTCAAATAAACAACAATAACAACAACAACAACAATAACAACAACAACAACGTCAAATATACAACAACAACAACAACAAAAACGTCAAATAAACAACAACAACAACGTCAACAACAACAACTACGTCAAATAAACAACAACAACAACGTCAAATAAACAACAACAACAACAACAATGTCACCCACAACAACGTCAAATAAATAACAACAACAATGTCAAATAAACAACAATACTAAAACAACGTCAAATAAACAACAACAACAACAACAACAACGTCAACAACAACAACAACAATGTCAAATAAACAACAACAACAACAACAACATCAACAACCGTAACAATGTCAAATAAATAACAACAACAACGTCAAAAAACAACAACAACAACGTCAACAACAACAACAACGTCAAATAAACAACAACAACGTCAAATAAACAACAACAACAACAATGTCACCCACAACAACGTCAAATAAATAACCACAACAATGTCAAATAAACAACAATACTAAAACAACGTCAAATAAACAGCAACAACAACAACGTCAACAACAACAACGATAATGTCAAATAAACAACAACAACAACAACAACGTCAACAACAACAACAATGTCAAATAAATAACAACAACAACGTCAAATAAACAACAACAACAACAACGTCAATAACAACAACGTCTAATAAACAACAACAACATCAAATAAACAACAACGACAACAACAACAACAACGTCAAATAAACAACAACAACAACTAAGTCAACAACAACAACGTCAAATAAACAACAACAACAACAACGTCAAATAAACAACAACAACAACAACGTCAACAACAACAACAACAATGTCAAATAAACAACAACAAAAACGTCAACAACAACAACAACAACAATGTCAAATAAACAACAACAACAACGTCAAATAAACAACAACAACAACGTCAACAACAACAACAACGTCAAATAAACAACAACAACAACAACTATGTCAACAACAACAACAACGTCAAATAAACAACAACAACAACAACAACGTCAACAACAACAACGTCAACAACAACAACGTCAAATAAACAACAACAACAACGTCAAATAAACAACAACAACAACAACACCGTCAAATAAACAACAACAACAACGTCAAATAAACAACAACAACAACAACGTCAAATAAACAACAATAAAAACAACGTCAACAACAACAACAACGTCAAATAAACAACAACAACAACAACGTCAACAACAACAACGTCAAATAAACAATAACAACAACGTCAAATAAACAATAACAACAACAACAACAATGTCAAATAAACAACAATAACAACGTCAAATAAACAACAACAACAACAACGTCAACAACAACAACAACGTCAAATAAACAACAACAACAACGTCAAATAAACAACAACAACAACGTCAAATAAACAACAACAACAACAATAACAACAACAACGTCAAATAAACAACAACAACAACGTCAATTAAACAACAACAACAACGTCAAATAAACAACAACAAAAACAACAACAACATCAACAACAACAAAAACGTCAAATAAACAACAACAACAACGTCAACAACAACTACTACGTTAAATAAACAAAAACAACAATGTCAAATAAACAATAATAACAACAACAACGTCAACAACAACAACGTCAAATAAACAACAACAACAACGTCAAATAAACAACAACAACGTCAAATAAACAACAACAACAACAACAACAACAACGTCAAATAAACAAAAACAACAACAATGTCAAATAAACAACAACAACAACAACACCGTCAACAACAACAACAATGTCAAATAAACAACAACAACAACAACAGCGTCAAATAAACAACAACAACAACTATGTCAGCAACAACAACAACCTCAAATAAACAACAACAACAACGTCAAGTAAACAACAACAACAGCAACAACAACAACAACGTCAAATAAACAACAACAACAACAATGTCAAATAAACAACAACAACAACAACAACGTCAACAACAACAACAATGTCAAATAAACAACAACAACAATGTCAAAAAAACAACAATACTAAAACAACGTCAAATAAACAACAACAACAACAACGTCAACAACAACAACAATGACAATGTCAAATAAACAACAACAACAACAACAACAACGTCAACAACAACAACAACGTCAAATAAACAACAACAACAACAACGTCAAATAAACAACAACAACAACAACAACAACAACAACAACACCGTCAAATAAACAACAACAACAACGTCAAATAAACAACAACAACAACAACCTCAACAACAACAACAACAACAACAACAATGTAAAATAAACAACAACAACAACAACAACAACAACTATGTCAACAACAACAACAACGTCAAATAAACAACAACAACAACAACATCAACAACAACAACGTCAAATAAACAACAACAACAACAACGTCAAATAAACAACAACAAAAACAACACCGTCAAATAAACAACAACAACAACAACGTCAAATAAACAACAACAATAACAACAACAACAACAACACCGTCAACAACAACAACAATGTCAAATAAACAACAACAACGTCAAATAAACAACAACAACATCAACAACAACAACAACGTCAAATAAACAACAACAACAATAACAACGTCAAATAAACAACAACAACAACAACAACAACACCGTCAAATAAACAACAACAACGTCAAATAAACAACAACAACAACATCAACAACAACAAAAACGTCAAATAAACAACAACAACAACAACAACGTCAATAACAATAACTACGTAAAATAAACAACAACAACGTCAAACAAACAATAACAACAACAACAACGTCAACAACAACAACGTCAAATAAACAACAACAACAACAATAATAATAACAACAACAACAACAAAACCAAAAACAACGTCAAATAAACAACACCAACAACAACGTCAAATAAACAACAACAACAACGTCAAATAAACAAAAACAAAAACAACAACAACATCAACAACAACAAAAACGTCAAATTAACAACAACAACAACGTCAACAACAACAACTACGTCAAATAAATAACAACAACAACGTCAAATAAACAATAACAACAACAACAACGTCAAATAAACAACAACAACAACGTCAAATAAACAACAACAACAACGTCAAATAAAGAACAACAACAACAACAATGTCAAATAAACAACAACAACGTCAACAACAACAACAACAACAACAATGTCAAATAAGCAACAACAACAACAACAACACTGTCAACAACAACAACAATATCAAATAAACAACAACAACAACGTCAATTAAACAACAACAACAACATCAACAACAACAACAACGTCAAATAAACAACAACGTCAACAACAACAACGTGAAATAAACAAAAACAACTATGTCAACAACAACAAATTCAAATAAACAACAACAACAACAACGTCAACAACCAGAACAACGTCAAATAAACAACATTAACAATAACAACGTCAAATAAACAACAACAACAACAACAACAACACCGTCAAATAAACAACAACAACAACAACGTCAAATAAACAACAACAACAACAACGTCAAATAAACAACAACAACAACAATGTCAAATAAACAACAACAACAACGTCAAGTAAATAACAACAACAACAACAACAACAACGTCAAATAAACAACAACAACAACAACATCAAATAAAAAAACAACAACAACAACGTCAAATAAACAACAACAACAACAACGTCAACAACAACAACAACGTCAAATAAACAACAACAACAACAACAACGTCAACAACAACAACAACAACAACGTCAAATAAACAACAACAACAACAACGTCAAATAAACAACAACAACAACAACGTCAAATAAACAACAACAACAACAACGTCAACAACAACAAAGTCAAATAAACAACAACAACAACGTCAACAACGTCAACAACAATGTCAAATAAACAACAACAACAACAACGTCAAATAAACAATAACAACATCAATGTCAAATAAACAACAACAACAACGTCAATAACAACAACAACAACGTCAAATAAACAACAACAACAACGTCAAATAAACAACAACAACAACGTCAAATAAACAACAACAACAACAACAATAATAACAACAACAACAACAACAACGTCAAATAAACAACAACAACAACGTCAAATAAACAACATCAACAACGTCAAATAAACAAAAACAAAAACAACAACAACATCAACAACAACAAAAATGTCAAATAAACAACAACAACAACAACGTCAACAACAACAACTACGTCAAATAAATAACAACAACAACGTCAAATAAACAATAACAACAACAACAACGTCAAATAAACAACAACAACAACAACGTCAAATAAACAACAACAACGTCAAATAAACAACAACGTCAACAACAACAACAACGTGAAATAAACAACAAAACTATGTCAACAACAACAACAACATTAAATAAATAACAACAACAACAACAACGTCAAATAAACAACAACAACAATAACAACGTCAAATAAACAACAACAACAACAACACCGTCAAATAAACAACAACAACAACGTCAAATAAACAACAACAACAACGTCAAATAAACAACAACAACAACAACGTAAAATAAACAACAACAACAACAACGTCAAATAAACAACAACAACAACAACAACAACAACAACTATGTCAACAACAACAACAACAACGTCAAATAAACAACAACAACAACAACAACAACAACGTCAACAACAACAACAACGTCGAATAAATAACAACAACAACGACAAATAAACAACAATAACAACGTCAACAACAACAACAACGTCAAATAAACAACAACAACGTCAAATAAACAACAACAACAATGTCACCCACAACAACGTCAAATAAATAACAACAACAATGTCAAATAAACAACAATACTAAAACAACGTCAAATAAACAACAACAACAACGTGAACAACAACAACAACAATGTCAAATAAACAACAACAACAACAACAACGTCAACAACAACAACAATGTCAAATAAATAACAACAACAACGTCAAATAAACAACAACAACAACGTCAACAACAACAACGTCAAATAAACAACAACAACAACAACGTCAAATAAATAACAACGTCAACAACAACAACAACGTCAAATAAATAACAACAACAACTAAGTCAACAACAACAACAACGTCAAATAAACAACAACAACAACGTCAAATAAATAACAACAACAACAACGTCAACAACAACAACAACAATAATGTCAAATAAACAACAACAACAACAACGTCAACAACAACAACAATGTCAAATAAACAACAACAACAACGTCAAATAAACAACAACAACAACAACAACGTCAACAACAACAACAACAACGTCAAATAAACAACAACAACAACAACTATGTCAACAACAACAACAACGTCAAATAAACAACAACAACAACAACATCAACAACAACAACGTCAAATAAACAACAACAACAACGTCAAATAAACAACAACAACAAGACCGTCAAATAAACAACAACAACAACGTCAAATAAACAACAACAACAACAACAACGTCAAATAAACAACAACAACAACAACAACGTCAAATAAACAACAACAACAACAACTATGTCAACAACAAAAACAACGTCAAATAAACAACAACAACAACAACAACGTCAACAACAACAACAACGTCAAATAAACAACAACAACAACAACAACGTCAACAACAACAACAACGTCAAATAAACAACAACAACAACAACGTCAAATAAACAACAACAACAACAACAACAACAACACCGTCAAATAAACAACAACAACAATGTCAAATAAACAACAACAACAACAACCTCAACAACAACAACAACAACAATGTAAAATAAACAACAACAACAACAACGTCAAATAAACAACAACAACAACTAAGTCAACAACAACAACAACGTCAAATAAACAACAACAACAACAACGTCAAATAAACAACAACAACAACAACAACAACAACAATGTCAAATAAACAACAACAAAAACGTCAACAACAACAACAACAACAATGTCAAATAAACAACAACAACAACGTCAAATAAACAACAACAACAACGTCAACAACAACAACAACGTCAAATAAACAACAACAACAACAACTATGTCAACAACAACAACAACGTCAAATAAACAACAACAACAACAACGTCAACAACAACAACGTCAACAACAACAACGTCAAATAAACAACAACAACAACGTCAAATAAACAACAACAACAACACCGTCAAATAAACAACAACAACAACGTCAAATAAACAACAACAACAACAACGTCAAATAAACAACAATAAAAACAACGTCAACAACAACAACAACGTCAAATAAACAACAACAACAACAACGTCAACAACAACAACGTCAAATAAACAATAACAACAACGTCAAATAAACAATAACAACAACAACAACAATGTCAAATAAACAACAATAACAACGTCAAATAAACAACAACAACAACAACGTCAACAACAACAACAACGTCAAATAAACAACAACAACAACGTCAAATAAACAACAACAACAACGTCAAATAAACAACAACAACAACAATAACAACAACAACGTCAAATAAACAACAACAACAACGTCAATTAAACAACAACAACAACGTCAAATAAACAACAACAAAAACAACAACAACATCAACAACAACAAAAACGTCAAATAAACAACAACAACAACGTCAACAACAACTACTACGTTAAATAAACAAAAACAACAACGTCAAATAAACAATAATAACAACAACAACGTCAAATAAACAACAACAACAACGTCAAATAAACAACAACAACGTCAAATAAACAACAACAACAACAACAACAACAACAACGTCAAATAAACAAAAACAACAACAATGTCAAATAAACAACAACAACAACAACACCGTCAACAACAACAACAATGTCAAATAAACAACAACAACAACAACAGCGTCAAATAAACAACAACAACAACTATGTCAGCAACAACAACAACCTCAAATAAACAACAACAACAACGTCAAGTAAACAACAACAACAGCAACAACAACAACAACGTCAAATAAACAACAACAACAACAATGTCAAATAAACAACAACAACAACAACGTCAACAACAACAACAATGTCAAATAAACAACAACAACAATGTCAAATAAACAACAATACTAAAACAACGTCAAATAAACAACAACAACAACAACGTCAACAACAACAACAACGACAATGTCAAATAAACAACAACAACAACAACAACAACGTCAACAACAACAACAACGTCAAATAAACAACAACAACAACAACGTCAAATAAACAACAACAACAACAACAACAACAACAACACCGTCAAATAAACAACAACAACAACGTCAAATAAACAACAACAACAACAACCTCAACAACAACAACAACAACAACAATGTAAAATAAACAACAACAACAACAACAACAACAACTATGTCAACAACAACAACAACGTCAAATAAACAACAACAACAACAACATCAACAACAACAACGTCAAATAAACAACAACAACAACAACGTCAAATAAACAACAACAAAAACAACACCGTCAAATAAACAACAACAACAACGTCAAATAAACAACAACAATAACAACAACAACAACAACACCGTCAACAACAACAACAATGTCAAATAAACAACAACAACGTCAAATAAACAACAACAACATCAACAACAACAACAACGTCAAATAAACAACAACAACAATAACAACGTCAAATAAACAACAACAACAACAACAACACCGTCAAATAAACAACAACAACGTCAAATAAACAACAACAATAACATCAACAACAACAAAAACGTCAAATAAACAACAACAACAACAACAACATCAATAACAATAACTACGTAAAATAAACAACAACAACGTCAAACAAACAATAACAACAACAACAACGTCAACAACAACAACGTCAAATAAACAACAACAACAACAACAATAATAATAACAACAACAACAACAAAACCAAAAACAACGTCAAATAAACAACACCAACAACAACGTCAAATAAACAACAACAACAACGTCAAATAAACAAAAACAAAAACAACAACAACATCAACAACAACAAAAACGTCAAATTAACAACAACAACAACGTCAACAACAACAACTACGTCAAATAAATAACAACAACAACGTCAAATAAACAATAACAACAACAACAACGTCAAATAAACAACAACAACAACGTCAAATAAACAACAACAACGTCAAATAAAGAACAACAACAACAACAATGTCAAATAAACAACAACAACGTCAACAACAACAACAACAACAACAATGTCAAATAAGCAACAACAACAACAACAACAACACTGTCAACAACAACAACAATATCAAATAAACAACAACAACAACGTCAATTAAACAACAACAACAACATCAACAACAACAACAACGTCAAATAAACAACAACGTCAACAACAACAACGTGAAATAAACAAAAACAACTATGTCAACAACAACAAATTCAAATAAACAACAACAACAACAACGTCAACAACAAGAACAACGTCAAATAAACAACATTAACAATAACAACGTCAAATAAACAACAACAACAACAACAACAACACCGTCAAATAAACAACAACAACAACAACGTCAAATAAACAACAACAACAACGTCAAATAAACAACAACAACAACAACAATGTCAAATAAACAACAACAACAACGTCAAGTAAATAACAACAACAACAACAACAACAACGTCAAATAAACAACAACAACAACAACATCAAATAAAAAAACAACAACAACAACGTCAAATAAACAACAACAACAACGTCAACAACAACAACAACGTCAAATAAACAACAACAACAACAACAACAACGTCAACAACAACAACAACAACAACGTCAAATAAACAACAACAACAACAACGTCAAATAAACAACAACAACAACAACGTCAAATAAACAACAACAACAACAACGTCAACAACAACAAAGTCAAATAAACAACAACAACAACGTCAACAACGTCAACAACAATGTCAAATAAACAACAACAACAACAACGTCAAATAAACAATAACAACAACAATGTCAAATAAACAACAACAACAACGTCAATAACAACAACAACAACATCAAATAAACAACAACAACAACGTCAAATAAACAACAACAACAACGTCAAATAAACAACAACAACAACAACAATAATAACAACAACAACAACAACAACGTCAAATAAACAACAACAACAACAACGTCAAATAAACAACATCAACAACGTCAAATAAACAAAAACAAAAACAACAACAACATCAACAACAACAAAAATGTCAAATAAACAACAACAACAACAACGTCAACAACAACAACTACGTCAAATAAATAACAACAACAACGTCAAATAAACAATAACAACAACAACAACGTCAAATAAACAACAACAACAACGTCAAATAAACAACAACAACGTCAAATAAACAACAACGTCAACAACAACAACAACGTGAAATAAACAACAACAACTATGTCAACAACAACAACAACAACATTAAATAAATAACAACAACAACAACAACGTCAAATAAATAACAACAACAATAACAACGTCAAATAAACAACAACAACAACAACACCGTCAAATAAACAACAACAACAACGTCAAATAAACAACAACAACAACGTCAAATAAACAACAACAACAACAACGTAAAATAAACAACAACAACAACAACGTCAAATAAACAACAACAACAACAACAACAACAACTATGTCAACAACAACAACAACAACGTCAAATAAACAACAACAACAACAACAACAACAACGTCAACAACAACAACAACGTCGAATAAATAACAACAACAACGACAAATAAACAACAATAACAACGTCAACAACAACAACAACGTCAAATAAACAACAACAACGTCAAATAAACAACAACAACAATGTCACCCACAACAACGTCAAATAAATAACAACAACAATGTCAAATAAACAACAATACTAAAACAACGTCAAATAAACAACAACAACAACGTGAACAACAACAACAACAATGTCAAATAAACAACAACAACAACAACAACGTCAACAACAACAACAATGTTAAATAAATAACAACAACAACGTCAAATAAACAACAACAACAACGTCAACAACAACAACGTCAAATAAACAACAACAACAACAACAACGTCAAATAAATAACAACGTCAACAACAACAACAACGTCAAATAAATAACAACAACAACTAAGTCAACAACAACAACAACGTCAAATAAACAACAACAACAACGTCAAATAAATAACAACAACAACAACGTCAACAACAACAACAACAATAATGTCAAATAAACAACAACAACAACAACGTCAACAACAACAACAATGTCAAATAAACAACAACAACAACGTCAAATAAACAACAACAACAACAACAACGTCAACAACAACAACAACAACGTCAAATAAACAACAACAACAACAACTATGTCAACAACAACAACAACGTCAAATAAACAACAACAACAACAACATCAACAACAACAACGTCAAATAAACAACAACAACAACGTCAAATAAACAACAACAACAAGACCGTCAAATAAACAACAACAACAACGTCAAATAAACAACAACAACAACAACAACGTCAAATAAACAACAACAACAACAACGTCAAATAAACAACAACAATAACAACTATGTCAACAACAAAAACAACGTCAAATAAACAACAACAACAACAACAACGTCAACAACAACAACAACGTCAAATAAACAACAACAACAACAACAAAGTCAACAACAACAACAACGTCAAATAAACAACAACAACAACGTCAAATAAACAACAACAACAACAACAACAACAACACCGTCAAATAAACAACAACAACAATGTCAAATAAACAACAACAACAACAACCTCAACAACAACAACAACAACAACAATGTAAAATAAACAACAACAACAACAACAACTATGTCAACAACAACAACAACGTCAAATAAACAACAACAACAACAACATCAACAACAACAACGTCAAATAAACAACAACAACAACAACGTCAAATAAACAACAACAAAAACAACACCGTCAAATAAACAACAACAACAACGTCAAATAAACAACAACAATAACAACAACAACAACACCGTCAACAACAACAACAATGTCAAATAAACAACAACGTCAAATAAACAACAACAACATCAACAACAACAACAACGTCAAATAAACAACAACAACAATAACAACGTCAAATAAACAACAACAACAACAACACCGTCAAATAAACAACAACAACGTCAAATAAACAACAACAACAACATCAACAACAACAAAAACGTCAAATAAACAACAACAACAACAACAACAACAACAACAACAACGTCAAATAAACAACAACAACGTCAAATAAACAACAACGTCAACAACAACAACAACGTGAAATAAACAACAACAACTATGTCAACAACAACAACAACATTAAATAAATAACAACAACAACAACAACGTCAAATAAATAACAACAACAATAACAACGTCAAATAAACAACAACAACAACAACACCGTCAAATAAACAACAACAACAACGTCAAATAAACAACAACAACAACGTCAAATAAACAACAACAACAACAACGTAAAATAAACAACAACAACAACAACGTCAAATAAACAACAACAACAACAACAACAACAACTATGTCAACAACAACAACAACAACGTCAAATAAACAACAACAACAACAACAACAACAACGTCAACAACAACAACAACGTCGAATAAATAACAACAACAACGACAAATAAACAACAATAACAACGTCAACAACAACAACAACGTCAAATAAACAACAACAACGTCAAATAAACAACAACAACAATGTCACCCACAACAACGTCAAATAAATAACAACAACAATGTCAAATAAACAACAATACTAAAACAACGTCAAATAAACAACAACAACAACGTGAACAACAACAACAACAATGTCAAATAAACAACAACAACAACAACAACGTCAACAACAACAACAATGTTAAATAAATAACAACAACAACGTCAAATAAACAACAACAACAACGTCAACAACAACAACGTCAAATAAACAACAACAACAACAACGTCAAATAAATAACAACGTCAACAACAACAACAACGTCAAATAAATAACAACAATAACTAAGTCAACAACAACAACAACGTCAAATAAACAACAACAACAACGTCAAATAAATAACAACAACAACAACGTCAACAACAACAACAACAATAATGTCAAATAAACAACAACAACAACAACGTCAACAACAACAACAATGTCAAATAAACAACAACAACAACGTCAAATAAACAACAACAACAACAACAACGTCAACAACAACAACAACAACGTCAAATAAACAACAACAACAACAACTATGTCAACAACAACAACAACGTCAAATAAACAACAACAACAACAACATCAACAACAACAACGTCAAATAAACAACAACAACAACGTCAAATAAACAACAACAACAAGACCGTCAAATAAACAACAACAACAACGTCAAATAAACAACAACAACAACAACAACGTCAAATAAACAACAACAACAACAACGTCAAATAAACAACAACAACAACAACTATGTCAACAACAAAAACAACGTCAAATAAACAACAACAACAACAACGTCAACAACAACAACAACGTCAAATAAACAACAACAACAACAACAAAGTCAACAACAACAACAACGTCAAATAAACAACAACAACAACAACGTCAAATAAACAACAACAACAACAACAACAACAACAACACCGTCAAATAAACAACAACAACAATGTCAAATAAACAACAACAACAACAACCTCAACAACAACAACAACAACAACAATGTAAAATAAACAACAACAACAACAACTATGTCAACAACAACAACAACGTCAAATAAACAACAACAACAACAACATCAACAACAACAACGTCAAATAAACAACAACAACAACAACGTCAAATAAACAACAACAAAAACAACACCGTCAAATAAACAACAACAACAACGTCAAATAAACAACAACAATAACAACAACAACAACACCGTCAACAACAACAACAATGTCAAATAAACAACAACGTCAAATAAACAACAACAACATCAACAACAACAACAACGTCAAATAAACAACAACAACAATAACAACGTCAAATAAACAACAACAACAACAACACCGTCAAATAAACAACAACAACGTCAAATAAACAACAACAACAACATCAACAATAACAAAAACGTCAAATAAACAACAACAACAACAACAACGTCAATAACAATAACTACGTAAAATAAACAACAACAACGTCAAACAAACAATAACAACAACAACAACGTCAACAACAACAACGTCAAATAAACAACAACAACAAGGTCAAATAAACAATAACAACGTCAAATAAAGAACAACAACAACAACAACAACGTCAATTAAACAACAACAACGTCAACAAAAACAACAACTATGTCAAATAAACAACAACAACAACACCGTCAACAACAACAACGTCAAATAAACAACAACAACAACGTCAAATAAACAACAATAACAACAACAATGTCAAATAAACAACAACAATAACAATAACAACAACAACAACGTCAAATATACAACAACAACAACAACAAAAACGTCAAATAAACAACAACAACAACAACGTCAACAACAAAAACTACGTCAAATAAACAACAACAACAACGTCAAATAAACAACAACAACAACAATGTCACCCACAACAACGTCAAATAAATAACAACAACAATGTCAAATAAACAACAATACTAAAACAACGTCAAATAAACAACAACAACAACAACAACGACAACAACAACAACAACAACAATGTCAAATAAACAACAACAACAACAATGTCAACAACAACAACAATGTCAAATAAATAACAACAACAACGTCAAATAAACAACAACAACAACAACAACGTCAACTAAACAACATCAACAACGTCAAATAAACAAAAACAAAAACAACAACAACATCAACAACAACAAAAACGTCAAATAAACAACAACAACAACAACGTCAACAACAACAACTACGTCAAATAAATAACAACAACAACGTCAAATAAACAATAACAACAACAACAACGTCAAATAAACAACAACAACAACGTCAAATAAACAACAACAACGTCAAATAAACAACAACGTCAACAACAACAACAACGTGAAATAAACAACAACAACTATGTCAACAACAACAACATCAAATAAACAACAACAACAACAACAACAACGTCAAATAAACAACAACAACAATAACAACGTCAAATAAACAACAACAACAACAACACCGTCAAATAAACAACAACAACGTCAAATAAACAACAACAACAACAACATTAAAAACAACAAAAACGTCAAATAAACAATAACAACAACAACAACGTCAATAACAATAACTACGTAAAATAAACAACAACAACGTCAAACAAACAATAACAACAACAACAACAACAACGTCAAATAAACAACAACAACAACAGCAAATAAACAATAACAACGTCAAATAAACAACAACAACAACAACAACGTCAAATAAACAACAACAACGTCAACAACAACAACAACTATGTCAAATAAACAACAACAACAACAACACCGTCAACAACAACAACGTCAAATAAACAACAACAACAACTAGGTCAAATAAACAACAATAACAACAACAACAACAATAACAACAACAACAACGTCAAATATACAACAACAACAACAACAAAAACGTCAAATAAACAACAACAACAACAACAACGTCAACAACAACAACTACGTCAAATAAACAACAACAACAACGTCAAATAAACAACAACAACAACAACAATGTCACCCACAACAACGTCAAATAAATAACAACAACAATGTCAAATAAACAACAATACTAAAACAACGTCAAATAAACAACAACAACAACAACAACAACGTCAACAACAACAACAACAATGTCAAATAAACAACAACAACAACAACAACATCAACAACCATAACAATGTCAAATAAATAACAACAACAACGTCAAAAAACAACAACAACAACGTCAACAACAACAACAACGTCAAATAAACAACAACAACGTCAAATAAACAACAACAACAACAATGTCACCCACAACAACGTCAAATAAATAACCACAACAATGTCAAATAAACAACAATACTAAAACAACGTCAAATAAACAACAACAACAACAACGTCAACAACAACAACAACGACAATGTCAAATAAACAACAACAACAACAACAACGTCAACAACAACAACAATGTCAAATAAATAACAACAACAACGTCAAATAAACAACAACAACAACAACGTCAACAACAACAACGTCTAATAAACAACAACAACATCAAATAAACAACAACGTCAACAACAACAACAACGTCAAATAAACAACAACAATAACTAAGTCAACAACAACAACAACGTCAAATAAACAACAACAACAACAACGTCAAATAAACAACAACAACAACAACATCAACAACAACAACAACAATGTCAAATAAACAACAACAAAAACGTCAACAACAACAACAACAACAATGTCAAATAAACAACAACAACAACGTCAAATAAACAACAACAACAACGTCAACAACAACAACAACGTCAAATAAACAACAACAACAACAACTATGTCAACAACAACAACAACGTCAAATAAACAACAACAACAACAACGTCAACAACAACAACGTCAACAACAACAACGTCAAATAAACAACAACAACAACGTCAAATAAACAACAACAACAACACCGTCAAATAAACAACAACAACAACGTCAAATAAACAACAACAATAACAACAACAACAACACCGTCAACAACAACAACAATGTCAAATAAACAACAACGTCAAATAAACAACAACAACATCAACAACAACAACAACGTCAAATAAACAACAACAACAATAACAACGTCAAATAAACAACAACAACAACAACACCGTCAAATAAACAACAACAACGTCAAATAAACAACAACAACAACATCAACAACAACAAAAACGTCAAATAAACAACAACAACAACAACAACAACAACAACAACAACGTCAAATAAACAACAACAACGTCAAATAAACAACAACGTCAACAACAACAACAACGTGAAATAAACAACAACAACTATGTCAACAACAACAACAACATTAAATAAATAACAACAACAACAACA
The DNA here is from genome assembly GCA_948472305.1 of Vicia faba. Taxonomy (NCBI): domain Eukaryota; kingdom Viridiplantae; phylum Streptophyta; class Magnoliopsida; order Fabales; family Fabaceae; genus Vicia; species Vicia faba. Next base: position 262,697,383 of record OX451741.1, on the reverse strand, counting down.
ACGTCAAATAAATAACAACAACAATAACAACGTCAAATAAACAACAACAACAACAACACCGTCAAATAAACAACAACAACAACGTCAAATAAACAACAACAACAACGTCAAATAAACAACAACAACAACAACGTAAAATAAACAACAACAACAACAACGTCAAATAAACAACAACAACAACAACAACAACTATGTCAACAACAACAACAACAACGTCAAATAAACAACAACAACAACAACAACAACAACGTCAACAACAACAACAACGTCGAATAAATAACAACAACAACGACAAATAAACAACAATAACAACGTCAACAACAACAACAACGTCAAATAAACAACAACAACAATGTCACCCACAACAACGTCAAATAAATAACAACAACAATGTCAAATAAACAACAATACTAAAACAACGTCAAATAAACAACAACAACAACGTGAACAACAACAACAACAATGTCAAATAAACAACAACAACAACAACAACGTCAACAACAACAACAATGTTAAATAAATAACAACAACAACGTCAAATAAACAACAACAACAACGTCAACAACAACAACGTCAAATAAACAACAACAACAACAACGTCAAATAAATAACAACGTCAACAACAACAACAACGTCAAATAAATAACAACAACAACTAAGTCAACAACAACAACGTCAAATAAACAACAACAACAACGTCAAATAAATAACAACAACAACAACGTCAACAACAACAACAACAATAATGTCAAATAAACAACAACAACAACAACGTCAACAACAACAACAATGTCAAATAAACAACAACAACAACGTCAAATAAACAACAACAACAACAACAACGTCAACAACAACAACAACAACGTCAAATAAACAACAACAACAACAACTATGTCAACAACAACAACAACGTCAAATAAACAACAACAACAACAACATCAACAACAACAACGTCAAATAAACAACAACAACAACGTCAAATAAACAACAACAACAAGACCGTCAAATAAACAACAACAACAACGTCAAATAAACAACAACAACAACAACGTCAAATAAACAACAACAACAACAACGTCAAATAAACAACAACAACAACAACTATGTCAACAACAAAAACAACGTCAAATAAACAACAACAACAACAACGTCAACAACAACAACAACGTCAAATAAACAACAACAACAACAACAAAGTCAACAACAACAACAACGTCAAATAAACAACAACAACAACAACGTCAAATAAACAACAACAACAACACCGTCAAATAAACAACAACAACAATGTCAAATAAACAACAACAACAACAACCTCAACAACAACAACAACAACAACAATGTAAAATAAACAACAACAACAACAACAACTATGTCAACAACAACAACAACGTCAAATAAACAACAACAACAACATCAACAACAACAACGTCAAATAAACAACAACAACAACAACGTCAAATAAACAACAACAAAAACAACACCGTCAAATAAACAACAACAACAACGTCAAATAAACAACAACAATAACAACAACAACAACACCGTCAACAACAACAACAATGTCAAATAAACAACAACGTCAAATAAACAACAACAACATCAACAACAACAACAACGTCAAATAAACAACAACAACAATAACAACGTCAAATAAACAACAACAACAACAACACCGTCAAATAAACAACAACAACGTCAAATAAACAACAACAACAACATCAACAACAACAAAAACGTCAAATAAACAACAACAACAACAACAACGTCAATAACAATAACTACGTAAAATAAACAACAACAACGTCAAACAAACAATAACAACAACAACAACGTCAACAACAACAACGTCAAATAAACAACAACAACAAGGTCAAATAAACAATAACAACGTCAAATAAAGAACAACAACAACAACAACAACGTCAATTAAACAACAACAACGTCAACAAAAACAACAACTATGTCAAATAAACAACAACAACAACACCGTCAACAACAACAACGTCAAATAAACAACAACAACAACGTCAAATAAACAACAATAACAACAACAATGTCAAATAAACAACAACAATAACAATAACAACAACAACAACGTCAAATATACAACAACAACAACAACAACAAAAACGTCAAATAAACAACAACAACAACAACGTCAACAACAAAAACTACGTCAAATAAACAACAACAACAACGTCAAATAAACAACAACAACAACAATGTCACCCACAACAACGTCAAATAAATAACAACAACAATGTCAAATAAACAACAATACTAAAACAACGTCAAATAAACAACAACAACAACAACAACAACGACAACAACAACAACAACAATGTCAAATAAACAACAACAACAACAACAATGTCAACAACAACAACAATGTCAAATAAATAACAACAACAACGTCAAATAAACAACAACAACAACAACAACGTCAACTAAACAACATCAACAACGTCAAATAAACAAAAACAAAAACAACAACAACATCAACAACAACAAAAACGTCAAATAAACAACAACAACAACAACGTCAACAACAACAACTACGTCAAATAAATAACAACAACAACGTCAAATAAACAATAACAACAACAACAACGTCAAATAAACAACAACAACAACGTCAAATAAACAACAACAACGTCAAATAAACAACAACGTCAACAACAACAACAACGTGAAATAAACAACAACAACTATGTCAACAACAACAACATCAAATAAACAACAACAACAACAACAACGTCAAATAAACAACAACAACAATAACAACGTCAAATAAACAACAACAACAACAACACCGTCAAATAAACAACAACAACGTCAAATAAACAACAACAACAACAACATTAAAAACAACAAAAACGTCAAATAAACAATAACAACAACAACAACGTCAATAACAATAACTACGTAAAATAAACAACAACAACGTCAAACAAACAATAACAACAACAACAACAACAACGTCAAATAAACAACAACAACAACAGCAAATAAACAATAACAACGTCAAATAAACAACAACAACAACAACAACGTCAAATAAACAACAACAACGTCAACAACAACAACAACTATGTCAAATAAACAACAACAACAACAACACCGTCAACAACAACAACGTCAAATAAACAACAACAACAACTATGTCAAATAAACAACAATAACAACAACAACAACAATAACAACAACAACAACGTCAAATATACAACAACAACAACAACAACAAAAACGTCAAATAAACAACAACAACAACAACAACGTCAACAACAACAACTACGTCAAATAAACAACAACAACAACGTCAAATAAACAACAACAACAACAACAATGTCACCCACAACAACGTCAAATAAATAACAACAACAATGTCAAATAAACAACAATACTAAAACAACGTCAAATAAACAACAACAACAACAACAACAACGTCAACAACAACAACAACAATGTCAAATAAACAACAACAACAACAACAACATCAACAACCATAACAATGTCAAATAAATAACAACAACAACGTCAAAAAACAACAACAACAACGTCAACAACAACAACAACGTCAAATAAACAACAACAACGTCAAATAAACAACAACAACAACAATGTCACCCACAACAACGTCAAATAAATAACCACAACAATGTCAAATAAACAACAATACTAAAACAACGTCAAATAAACAACAACAACAACAACGTCAACAACAACAACAACGACAATGTCAAATAAACAACAACAACAACAACAACGTCAACAACAACAACAATGTCAAATAAATAACAACAACAACGTCAAATAAACAACAACAACAACAACGTCAACAACAACAACGTCTAATAAACAACAACAACATCAAATAAACAACAACGTCAACAACAACAACAACGTCAAATAAACAACAACAATAACTAAGTCAACAACAACAACAACGTCAAATAAACAACAACAACAACAACGTCAAATAAACAACAACAACAACAACATCAACAACAACAACAACAATGTCAAATAAACAACAACAAAAACGTCAACAACAACAACAACAACAATGTCAAATAAACAACAACAACAACGTCAAATAAACAACAACAACAACGTCAACAACAACAACAACGTCAAATAAACAACAACAACAACAACTATGTCAACAACAACAACAACGTCAAATAAACAACAACAACAACAACGTCAACAACAACAACGTCAACAACAACAACGTCAAATAAACAACAACAACAACGTCAAATAAACAACAACAACAACACCGTCAAATAAACAACAACAACAACGTCAAATAAACAACAACAACAACAACGTCAAATAAACAACAATAAAAACAACGTCAACAACAACAACAACGTCAAATAAACAACAACAACAACAACAACGTCAACAACAACAACGTCAAATAAACAATAACAACAACGTCAAATAAACAATAACAACAACAACAACAATGTCAAATAAACAACAATAACAACGTCAAATAAACAACAACAACAACAACAACGTCAACAACAACAACAACGTCAAATAAACAACAACAACAACGTCAAATAAACAACAACAACAACGTCAAATAAACAACAACAACAACAATAACAACAACAACGTCAAATAAACAACAACAACAACGTCAATTAAACAACAACAACAACGTCAAATAAACAACAACAAAAACAACAACAACATCAACATCAACAAAAACGTCAAATAAACAACAACAACAACGTCAACAACAACTACTACGTTAAATAAACAAAAACAACAACGTCAAATAAACAATAATAACAACAACAACGTCAACAACAACAACGTCAAATAAACAACAACAACAACGTCAAATAAACAACAACAACGTCAAATAAACAACAACAACAACAACAACAACGTCAAATAAACAAAAACAACAACAATGTCAAATAAACAACAACAACAACAACACCGTCAACAACAACAACAATGTCAAATAAACAACAACAACAACAACAGCGTCAAATAAACAACAACAACAACTATGTCAGCAACAACAACAACCTCAAATAAACAACAACAACAACGTCAAGTAAACAACAACAACAGCAACAACAACAACAACGTCAAATAAACAACAACAACAACAATGTCAAATAAACAACAACAACAACAACAACGTCAACAACAACAACAATGTCAAGTAAACAACAACAACAATGTCAAATAAACAACAATACTAAAACAACGTCAAATAAACAACAACAACAACAACGTCAACAACAACAACAACGACAATGTCAAATAAACAACAACAACAACAACAACAACAACGTCAACAACAACAACAACGTCAAATAAACAACAACAACAACAACAACGTCAAATAAACAACAACAACAACAACAACAACAACACCGTCAAATAAACAACAACAACAACGTCAAATAAACAACAACAACAACAACCTCAACAACAACAACAACAACAACAACAACAATGTAAAATAAACAACAACAACAACAACAACAACTATGTCAACAACAACAACAACGTCAAATAAACAACAACAACAACAACATCAACAACAACAACGTCAAATAAACAACAACAACAACAACGTCAAATAAACAACAACAAAAACAACACCGTCAAATAAACAACAACAACAACGTCAAATAAACAACAACAATAACAACAACAACAACACCGTCAACAACAACAACAATGTCAAATAAACAACAACAACGTCAAATAAACAACAACAACATCAACAACAACAACAACGTCAAATAAACAACAACAACAATAACAACGTCAAATAAACAACAACAACAACAACAACACCATCAAATAAACAACAACAACGTCAAATAAACAACAACAACAACATCAACAACAACAAAAACGTCAAATAAACAACAACAACAACAACAACGTCAATAACAATAACTACGTCAAATAAACAACAACAACAACAGCAAATAAACAATAACAACGTCAAATAAACAACAACAACAACAACAACGTCAAATAAACAACAACAACGTCAACAACAACAACAACTATGTCAAATAAACAACAACAACAACAACACCGTCAACAACAACAACGTCAAATAAACAACAACAACAACTATGTCAAATAAACAACAATAACAACAACAACAACAATAACAACAACAACAACGTCAAATATACAACAACAGCAACAACAAAAACGTCAAATAAACAACAACAACAACAACATCAACAACAACAACTACGTCAAATAAACAACAACAACAACGTCAAATAAACAACAACAACAACAACAACAATGTCACCCACAACAACGTCAAATAAATAACAACAACAATGTCAAATAAACAACAATACTAAAACAACGTCAAATAAACAACAACAACAACAACAACAACGTCAACAACAACAACACCAATGTCAAATAAACAACAACAACAACAACAACATCAACAACCGTAATAATGTCAAATAAATAACAACAACAACGTCAAAAAACAACAACAACAACGTCAACAACAACAACAACGTCAAATAAACAACAACAACGTCAAATAAACAACAACAACAACAATGTCACCCACAACAACGTCAAATAAATAACCACAACAATGTCAAATAAACAACAATACTAAAACAACGTCAAATAAACAACAACAACAACAACGTCAACAACAACAACAACGACAATGTCAAATAAACAACAACAACAACAACAACGTCAACAACAACAACAATGTCAAATAAATAACAACAACAACGTCAAATAAACAACAACAACAACAACGTCAACAACAACAACGTCTAATAAACAACAACAACATCAAATAAACAACAACGTCAACAACAACAACAACGTCAAATAAACAACAACAACAACTAAGTCAACAACAACAACAACGTCAAATAAACAACAACAACAACAACGTCAAATAAACAACAACAACAACAACATCAACAACAACAACAACAATGTCAAATAAACAACAACAAAAACGTCAACAACAACAACAACAACAATGTCAAATAAACAACAACAACAACGTCAAATAAACAACAACAACAACGTCAACAACAACAACAACGTCAAATAAACAACAACAACAACAACTATGTCAACAACAACAACAACGTCAAATAAACAACAACAACAACAACAACGTCAACAACAACAACGTCAACAACAACAACGTCAAATAAACAACAACAACAACGTCAAATAAACAACAACAACAACACCGTCAAATAAACAACAACAACAACGTCAAATAAACAACAACAACAACAACGTCAAATAAACAACAATAAAAACAACGTCAACAACAACAACAACGTCAAATAAACAACAACAACAACAACGTCAACAACAACAACGTCAAATAAACAATAACAACAACGTCAAATAAACAATAACAACAACAACAACAATGTCAAATAAACAACAATAACAACGTCAAATAAACAACAACAACAACAACGTCAACAACAACAACAACGTCAAATAAACAACAACAACAACGTCAAATAAACAACAACAACAACGTCAAATAAACAACAACAACAACAATAACAACAACAACGTCAAATAAACAACAACAACGTCAATTAAACAACAACAACAACGTCAAATAAACAACAACAAAAACAACAACAACATCAACAACAACAAAAACGTCAAATAAACAACAACAACAACATCAACAACAACTACTACGTTAAATAAACAAAAACAACAACGTCAAATAAACAATAATAACAACAACAACTTCAACAACAACAACGTCAAATAAACAACAACAACAACGTCAAATAAACAACAACAACGTCAAATAAACAACAACAACAACAACAACAACAACGTCAAATAAACAAAAACAACAACAATGTCAAATAAACAACAACAACAACAACACCGTCAACAACAACAACAATGTCAAATAAACAACAACAACAACAACAGCGTCAAATACACAACAACAACAACTATGTCAGCAACAACAACAACCTCAAATAAACAACAACAACAACATCAAGTAAACAACAACAACAACAACAACAACAACAACGTCAAATAAACAACAACAACAACAATGTCAAATAAACAACAACAACAACAACAACGTCAACAACAACAATAATGTCAAATAAACAACAACAACAATGTCAAATAAACAACAATACTAAAACAACGTCAAATAAACAACAACAACAACAACGTCAACAACAACAACAACGACAATGTCAAATAAACAACAACAACAACAACAACGTCAACAACAACAACAACGTCAAATAAACAACAACAACAATAACAACGTCAAATAAACAACAACAACAACAACAACACCGTCAAATAAACAACAACAACAACGTCAAATAAACAACAACAACAACAACCTCAACAACAACAACAACAACAACAACAATGTAAAATAAACAACAACAACAACAACAACAACTATGTCAACAACAACAACAACGTCAAATAAACAACAACAACAACAACATCAACAACAACAACGTCAAATAAACAACAACAACAACAACGTCAAATAAACAACAACAAAAACAACACCGTCAAATAAACAACAACAACAACAACGTCAAATAAACAACAACAATAACAACAACAACAACACCGTCAACAACAACAACAATGTCAAATAAACAACAACAACGTCAAATAAACAACAACAACATCAACAACAACAACAACGTCAAATAAACAACAACAACAATAACAACGTCAAATAAACAACAACAACAACAACACCGTCAAATAAACAACAACAACGTCAAATAAACAACAACAACAACATCAACAACAACAAAAACGTCAAATAAACAACAACAACAACAACAACGTCAATAACAATAACTACGTAAAATAAACAACACAACGTCAAACAAACAATAACAACAACAACAACGTCAACAACAACAACGTCAAATAAACAACAACAACAAGGTCAAATAAACAATAACAACGTCAAATAAAGAACAACAACAACAACAAAAACGTCAATTAGACAACAACAACGTCAACAAAAACAACTATGTCAAATAAACAACAACAACAACACCGTCAACAACAACAACGTCAAATAAACAACAACAACGTCAAATAAACAACAATAACAACAACAATGTCAAATAAACAACAACAATAACAATAACAATAACAACAACGTCAAATATACAACAACAACAACAACAAAAACGTCAAATAAACAACAACAACAACAACAACGTCAACAACAAAAACTACGTCAAATAAACAACAACAACAACGTCAAATAAACAACAACAACAACAACAATGTCACCCACAACAACGTCAAATAAATAACAACAACAATGTCAAATAAACAACAATACTAAAACAACGTCAAATAAACAACAACAACAACAACAACGACAACAACAACAACAACAATGTCAAATAAACAACAACAACAACAACGTCAACAACAACAACAATGTCAAATAAATAACAACAACAACGTCAAATAAACAACAACAACAACAACGTCAACTAAACAACATCAACAACGTCAAATAAACAAAAACAAAAACAACAACAACATCAACAACAACAAAAACGTCAAATAAACAACAACAACAACAACGTCAACAACAACAACTACGTCAAATAAATAACAACAACAACGTCAAATAAACAATAACAACAACAACAACGTCAAATAAACAACAACAACAACGTCAAATAAACAACAACAACGTCAAATAAACAACAACGTCAACAACAACAACAACGTGAAATAAACAACAACAACTATGTCAACAACAACAACAACAACATCAAATAAACAACAACAACAACAACAACAACGTCAAATAAACAACAACAACAATAACAATGTCAAATAAACAACAACAACAACAACACCGTCAAATAAACAACAACAACGTCAAATAAACAACAACAACAACAACAACATTAAAAACAACAAAAACGTCAAATAAACAACAACAACAACAACAACGTCAATAACAATAACTACGTAAAATAAACAACAACAACGTCAAACAAACAATAACAACAACAACAACAACGTCAAATAAACAACAACAACAACAGCAAATAAACAATAACAACGTCAAATAAATAACAACAACGTCAAATAAACAACAACAACGTCAACAACAACAACAACTATGTCAAATAAACAACAACAACAACACCGTCAACAACAACAACGTCAAATAAACAACAACAACAACTTTGTCAAATAAACAACAATAACAACAACAACAACAATAACAACAACAACAACGTCAAATATACAACAACAACAACAACAAAAACGTCAAATAAACAACAACAACAACAACGTCAACAATAACAACTACGTCAAATAAACAACAACAACAACGTCAAATAAACAACAACAACAACAACAATGTCACCCACAACAACGTCAAATAAATAACAACAACAATGTCAAATAAACAACAATACTAAAACAACGTCAAATAAACAACAACAACAACAACAACAACAACAATGTCAAATAAACAACAACAACAACAACAACATCAACAACCGTAACAATGTCAAATAAATAACAACAACAACGTCAAAAAACAACAACAACAACGTCAACAACAACAACAACGTCAAATAAACAACAACAACCTCAAATAAACAACAACAACAACAATGTCACCCACAACAACGTCAAATAAATAACCACAACAATGTCAAATAAACAACAATACTAAAACAACGTCAAATAAACAACAACAACAACAACGTCAACAACAACAACAACGACAATGTCAAATAAACAACAACAACAACAACAACGTCAACAACAACAACAATGTCAAATAAATAACAACAACAACGTCAAATAAACAACAACAACAACGTCAACAACAACAACGTCTAATAAACAACAACAACAACATCAAATAAACAACAACGTCAACAACAACAACAACGTCAAATAAACAACAACAACAACTAAGTCAACAACAACAACAACGTCAAATAAACAACAACAACAACAACGTCAAATAAACAACAACAACAACAACGTCAACAACAACAACAACAATGTCAAATAAACAACAACAAAAACGTCAACAACAACAACAACAACAATGTCAAATAAACAACAACAACAACGTCAAATAAACAACAACAACAACGTCAACAACAACAACAACGTCAAATAGACAACAACAACAACAACAACTATGTCAACAACAACAACAACGTCAAATAAACAACAACAACAACAACAACGTCAACAACAACAACGTCAAATAAACAACAACAACAACGTCAAATAAACAACAACAACAACGTCAAATAAACAACAACAACAACAACACCGTCAAATAAACAACAACAACAACGTCAAATAAACAACAACAACAACGTCAAATAAACAACAATAAAAACAACGTCAACAACAACAACAACGTCAAATAAACAACAACAACAACAACGTCAACAACAACAACGTCAAATAAACAATAACAACAACGTCAAATAAACAATAACAACAACAACAACAATGTCAAATAAACAACAATAACAACGTCAAATAAACAACAACAACAACAACGTCAACAACAACAACAACGTCAAATAAACAACAACAACAACGTCAAATAAACAACAACAACGTCAAATAAACAACAACAACAACAATAACAACAACAAAAACAACAACGTCAAATAAACAACAACAACAACGTCAATTAAACAACAACAACAACGTCAAATAAACAACAACAAAAACAACAACAACATCAACAACAACAAAAACGTCAAATAAACAACAACAACAACGTCAACAACAACTACTACGTTAAATAAACAAAAACAACAACGTCAAATAAACAATAATAACAACAACAACGTCAACAACAACAACGTCAAATAAACAACAACAACAACGTCAAATAAACAACAACAACGTCAAATAAACAACAACAACAACAACAACAACGTCAAATAAACAAAAACAACAACAATGTCAAATAAACAACAACAACAACACCGTCAACAACAACAACAATGTCAAATAAACAACAACAACAACAACAACAGCGTCAAATAAACAACAACAACAACTATGTCAGCAACAACAACAACGTCAAATAAACAACAACAACAACGTCAAGTAAACAACAACAACAGCAACAACAACAACAACGTCAAATAAACAACAACAACAACAATGTCAAATAAACAACAACAACAACAACAACGTCAACAACAACAACAATGTCAAATAAACAACAACAACAATGTCAAATAAACAACAATACTAAAACAACGTCAAATAAACAACAACAACAACAACGTCAACAACAACAACAACGACAATGTCAAATAAACAACAACAACAACAACAACGTCAACAACAACAACAATGTCAAATAAATAACAACAACAACGTCAAATAAACAACAACAACAATGTCAACAACAACAACGTCTAATAAACAACAACAACAACATCAAATAAACAACAACGTCAACAACAACAACAACGTCAAATAAACAACAACAACAACTAAGTCAACAACAACAACAACGTCAAATAAACAACAACAACAACAACGTCAAATAAACAACAACAACGTCAACAACAACAACAACAATGTCAAATAAACAACAACAAAAACGTCAACAACAACAACAACAATGTCAAATAAACAACAACAACAACGTCAAATAAACAACAACAACAACGTCAACAACAACAACAACGTCAAATAAACAACAACAACAACAACTATGTCAACAACAACAACAACGTCAAATAAACAACAACAACAACAACGTCAACAACAACAACGTCAAATAAACAACAACAACAACGTCAAATAAACAACAACAACAACACCGTCAAATAAACAACAACAACAACGTCAAATAAACAACAACAACAACAACAACGTCAAATAAACAACAATAAAAACAACGTCAACAACAACAACAACGTCAAATAAACAACAACAACAACAACATCAACAACAACAATGTCAAATAAACAATAACAACAACGTCAAATAAACAATAACAACAACAACAACAATGTCAAATAAACAACAATAACAACGTCAAATAAAGAACAACAACAACAACGTCAACAACAACAACAACGTCAAATAAACAACAACAACAACGTCAAATAAACAACAACAACAACGTCAAATAAACAACAACAACAACAATAACAACAACAACAACAACGTCAATTAAACAACAACGTCAAATAAACAACAACAAAAACAACAACAACATCAACAACAACAAAAACGTCAAATAAACAACAACAACAACGTCAACAACAACTACTACGTTAAATAAACAAAAACAACAACGTCAAATAAACAATAATAACAACAACAACGTCAACAACAACAACGTCAAATAAACAACAACAACGTCAAATAAACAACAACAACGTCAAATAAACAACAACAACAACAACAACAACGTCAAATAAACAAAAACAACAACAATGTCAAATAAACAACAACAACAACAACACCGTCAACAACAACAACAATGTCAAATAAACAACAACAACAACAGCGTCAAATAAACAACAACAACAACTATGTCAGCAACAACAACAACAACAACGTCAAATAAACAACAACAACAACAACGTCAAATAAACAACAACAACAACATCAAATAAAAAAACAACAACAACAACGTCAAATAAACAACTTCAACAACAAAAACAACGTCAAATAAACAACAACAACAACAACAACGTCAACAATAACAACAACGTCAAATAAACAACAACAACAACGTCAATAACGTCAACAACAACGTCAAATAAACAACAACAACAACAACAACGTCAAATAAACAATAACAACAACAATGTCAAATAAACAACAACAACAACGTCAAATAAACAACAACAACAACAACAACGTCAATAACAACAACAACGTCAAATAAACAACAACAACAACGTCAAATAAACAACAACAACAACGTCAAATAAACAACAACAACAACAACAATAATAATAACAACAACAACAACAACAACAAAAAACGTCAAATAAACAACACCAACAACAACGTCAAATAAACAACAACAACAACGTCAAATAAACAAAAACAAAAACAACAACAACATCAACAACAACAAAAACGTCAAATTAACAACAACAACAACGTCAACAACAACAACTACGTCAAATAAATAACAACAACAACGTCAAATAAACAATAACAACAACAACAACGTCAAATAAACAACAACAACAACGTCAAATAAACAACAACAACGTCAAATAAAGAACAACAACAACAACAATGTCAAATAAACAACAACAACGTCAACAACAACAACAACAACAATGTCAAATAAGCAACAACAACAACAACACTGTCAACAACAACAACAATATCAAATAAACAACAACAACAACGTCAAATAAACAACAACAACAACATCAACAACAACAATAACGTCAAATAAACAACAACGTCAACAACAACAACGTGAAATAAACAACAACAACTATGTCAACAACAATAACAAATTCAAATAAACAACAACAACAACAACAACGTCAACAACAACAACAACGTCAAATAAACAACATTAACAATAACAACGTCAAATAAACAACAACAACAACAACAACAACAACAACACCGTCAAATAAACAACAACAACAACAACGTCAAATAAACAACAATAACAACGTCAAATAAACAACAACAACAACAACGTCAAATAAACAACAACAACAACGTCAAGTAAATAACAACAACAACAACAACAACAACGTCAAATAAACAACAACAACAACAACATCAAATAAAAAAACAACAACAACAACGTCAAATAAACAACAACAACAACAACGTCAACAACAACAACAACAACAACAACAACAACGTCAACAACAACAACAACAACGTCAAATAAACAACAACAACAACAACGTCAAATAAACAACAACAACAACAACAACGTCAACAACAACAAAGTCAAATAAACAACAACAACAACAACGTCAACAACGTCAACAACAATGTCAAATAAACAACAACAACAACAACAACGTCAAATAAACAATAACAACAACAATGTCAAATAAACAACAACAACAACGTCAAATAAGCAACAACAACAACAACATCAATAACAACAACAACAACGTCAAATAACCAACAACAACAACGTCAAATAAACAACAACAACAACGTCAAATAAACAACAACAACAACAATAATAACAACAACAACAACAACGTCAAATAAACAACAACAACAACAACGTCAAATAAACAACATCAACAACGTCAAATAAACAAAAACAAAAACAACAACAACATCAACAACAACAAAAACGTCAAATAAACAACAGCAACAACAACGTCAACAACAACAACTACGTCAAATAAATAACAACAACAACGTCAAATAAACAATAACAACAACAACAACGTCAAATAAACAACAACAACAACGTCAAATAAACAACAACAACGTCAAATAAACAACAACGTCAACAACAACAACAACGTGAAATAAACAACAACAACTATGTCAACAACAACAACATCAAATAAACAACAACAACAACAACAACAACAACGTCAAATAAACAACAACAACAATAACAACGTCAAATAAACAACAACAACAACACCGTCAAATAAACAACAACAAATAAACAACAACAACAACGTCAAATAAACAACAACAACAACAATGTCAAATAAACAACAACAACAACAACGTCAACAACAACAACGTCAAATAAACAACAACAACAACAACAACTATGTCAACAACAACAACAACGTCAAATAAACAACAACAACAACAACAACGTCAACAACAACAATGTCAAATAAATAACAACAACGACAAATAAACAACAATAACAACGTCAACAACAACAACAACGTCAAATAAACAACAACAACGTCAAATAAACAACAACAACAATGTCACCCACAACAACGTCAAATAAATAACAACAACAATGTCAAATAAACAACAATACTAAAAAAATGTCAAATAAACAACAACAACAACAACGTGAACAACAACAACAACAATGTCAAATAAACAACAACAACAACAACAACAACGTCAACAACAACAACAATGCCAAATAAATAACAACAACAACGTCAAATAAACAACAACAACAACGTCAACAACAACAACGTCAAATAAATAACAACAACGTCAAATAAATAACAACGTCAACAACAACAACAACGTCAAATAAATAACAACAACAACTAAGTCAACAACAACAACAACGTCAAATAAACAACAACAACAACAACATCAACAACAACAACGTCAAATAAACAACAACAACAACAACAACGTCAAATAAACAACAACAAAAACAACACCGTCAAATAAACAACAACAACAACAACGTCAAATAAACAACAACAATAACAACAACAACAATGTCAAATAAACAACAACAACGTCAAATAAACAACAACAACATCAACAACAACAACAACGTCAAATAAATAACAACAACAATAACAACGTCAAATAAACAACAACAACAACAACAACAACACCGTCAAATAAACAACAACAACGTCAAATAAACAACAACAACAACATCAACAATAACAAGAACGTCAAATAAACAACAACAACAACAACAACAACGTCAATAACAATAACTACGTAAAATAAACAACAACAACGTCAAACAAACAATAACAACAACAACAACGTCAACAACAACAACGTCAAATAAACAACAACAACAAGGTCAAATAAACAATAACAACGTCAAATAAAGAACAACAACAACAACAACAACGTCAAATAAACAACAACAACGTCAACAAAAACAACAACAACGTCAACAAAAACAACAACTATGTCAAATAAACAACAACAACAACACCGTCAACAACAACAACGTCAAATAAACAACAACAACAACGTCAAATAAACAACAATAACAACAACAATGTCAAATAAATAACAACAATAACAATAACAACAACAACAACGTCAAATATACAACAACAACAACAACAACAAAAACGTCAAATAAACAACAACAACAACAACGTCAACAACAACAACTACGTCAAATAAATAACAACAACAACGTCAAATAAACAACAACAACAACAACAACGTCAACTAAACAACATCAACAACGTCAAATAAACAAAAAAAAAAACAACAACATCAACAACAACAAAAACGTCAAATAAACAACAACAACAACAACGTTAACAACAACAACTACGTCAAATAAATAACAACAACAACGTCAAATAAACAATAACAACAACAACAACGTCAAATAAACAACAACAACAACGTCAAATAAACAACAACGTCAAATAAACAACAACGTCAACAACAACAACAACGTGAAATAAACAACAACAACTATGTCAACAACAACAACAACATCAAATAAACAACAACAACGTCAAATAAACAACAACAACAATAACAATGTCAAATAAACAACAACAACAACAACAACACCGTCAAATAAACAACAACAACGTCAAATAAACAACAACAACAACAACAACATTAAAAACAACAAAAACGTCAAATAAACAACAACAACAACAACAACGTCAATAACAATAACTACGTAAAATAAACAATAACAACGTCAAACAAACAATAACAACAACAACAACGTCAATAACAACAACGTCAAATAAACAACAACAACAACGTCAAATAAACAATAACAACGTCAAATAAAGAACAACAACAACAACAACGTCAAATAAACAACAACAACGTCAACAACAACAACAACTATGTCAAATAAACAACAACAACAACAACACCGTCAACAACAACAACGTCAAATAAACAACAACAACAACTATGTCAAATAAACAACAATAACAACAACAACAACAACAACAACAACAACGTCAAATATACAACAACAACAAAAACGTCAAATAAACAACAACAACAACAACGTCAACAACAACAACTACGTCAAATAAACAACAACAACAACGTCAAATAAACAACAACAACAACAACAATGTCACCCACAACAACGTCAAATAAATAACAACAACAATGTCAAATAAACAACAATACTAAAACAACGTCAAATAAACAACAACAACAACAACAACGTCAACAACAACAACAACAATGTCAAATAAACAACAACAACAACAACAACATCAACAACCGCAACAATGTCAAATAAATAACAACAACAACGTCAAAAAACAACAACAACAACGTCAACAACAACAACAACGTCAAATAAACAACAACAACGTCAAATAAACAACAACAACAACAATGTCACCCACAACAACGTCAAATAAATAACCACAACAATGTCAAATAAACAACAATACTAAAACAACGTCAAATAAACAACAACAACAACAACGTCAACAACAACAACAACGACAATGTCAAATAAACAACAACAACAACAACAACGTCCACAACAACAACAATGTCAAATAAATAACAACAACAACGTCAAATAAACAACAACAACAACAACGTCAACAACAACAACGTCAAATAAACAACAACAACATCAAATAAACAACAACGTCAACAACATCAACAACGTCAAATAAACAACAACAATAACTAAGTCAACAACAACAACAACGTCAAATAAACAACAACAACAACAACGTCAAATAAACAACAACAACAACAACGTCAACAACAACAACAACAATGTCAAATAAACAACAACAAAAACGTCAACAACAACAACAACAATGTCAAATAAACAACAACAACAACGTCAAATAAACAACAACAACAACGTCAACAACAACAACAACGTCAAATAAACAACAACAACAATAACTATGTCAACAACAACAACAACGTCAAATAAACAACAACAACAACAACAACGTCAACAACAACAACGTCAAATAAACAACAACAACAACGTCAAATAAACAACAACAACAACAACACCGTCAAATAAACAACAACAACAACGTCAAATAAACAACATCAACAACAACGTCAAATAAACAACAATAAAAACAACGTCAACAACAACAACAACGTCAAATAAACAACAACAACAACAACGTCAACAACAACAACGTCAAATAAACAATAACAACAACGTCAAATAAACAATAACAACAACAACAACAATGTCAAATAAACAACAATAACAACGTCAAATAAACAACAACAACAACAACAACATCAACAACAACAACAACAACGTCAAATAAACAACAACAACAACAACGTCAAATAAACAACAACAACGTCAAATAAACAACAACAACGACAATAACAACAACAACAACAACGTCAAATAAACAACAACAACAACGTCAATTAAACAACAACAACAACGTCAAATAAACAACAACAAAAACAACAACAACATCAACAACAACAAAAACGTCAAATAAACAACAACAACAACGTCAACAACAACTACTACGTTAAATAAACAAAAACAACAACGTCAAATAAACAATAATAATAACAACAACGTCAACAACAACAACGTCAAATAAACAACAACAACAACGTCAAATAAACAACAACAACGTCAAATAAACAACAACAACAACAACAACAACGTCAAATAAACAAAAACAACAACAATGTCAAATAAACAACAACAACAAAGCCACCGTCAACAACAACAACAATGTCAAATAAACAACAA
This sequence comes from Vicia faba, assembly GCA_948472305.1. Taxonomy (NCBI): domain Eukaryota; kingdom Viridiplantae; phylum Streptophyta; class Magnoliopsida; order Fabales; family Fabaceae; genus Vicia; species Vicia faba. Next base: position 262,677,672 of record OX451741.1, on the reverse strand, counting down.
CAACAACAGCGTCAAATAAATAACAACAACAACTATGTCAGCAACAACAACAACGTCAAATAAACAACAACAACAACGTCAAATAAACAACAACAGCAACAACAACAACAACGTCAAATAAACAACAACAACAACAATGTCAAATAAACAACAACAACAACAACAGCGTCAACAACAACAACAATGTCAAATAAACAACAACAACAACGTCAAATAAACAACAACAACAAATATGTCAATAACACCAACAACGTCAAATAAACAACAACAACAACGTCAAGTAAATAATAACAACAACAACAACAACAACGTCAAATAAACAACAACAACAACATCAAATAAAAAAACAACAACAACAACGTCAAATAAACAACAACAACTTCAACAACAAAAACAACGTCAAATAAACAACAACAACAACGTCAAATAAACAACAACAACAACGCCAAATAAACAACAACAACAACGTCACCAATAACAACAACGTCAAATAAACAACAACAACAACAACGTCAACAACGTCAACAACAACGTCAAATAAACAACAACAACAACAACGTCAAATAAATAATAACAACAACAATGTCAAATAAACAACAACAACAACGTCAAATAAACAACAACAACAACAACGTCAATAAGAACAACAACGTCAAATAAACAACAACAACGTCAAATAAACAACAACAACAACAACAATAATAATAATAATAACAACAACAACAACAACAAAAAAACGTCAAATAAACAACACCAACAACAACGTCAAATAAACAACAACAACGTCAAATAAACAAAAACAAAAACAACAACAACATCAACAACAACAAAAACGTCAAATTAACATCAACAACAACAACGTCAACAACAACAACTACGTCAAATAAATAACAACAACAACGTCAAATAAACAATAACAACAACAACAACGTCAAATAAACAACAACAACAACAACAACGTCAAATAAACAACAACAACGTCAAATAAAGAACAACAACAACAACAATGTCAAATAAACAACAACAACGTCAACAACAACAACAACAACAATGTCAAATAAGCAACAACAACAACAACAACACTGTCAACAACAACAACAATATCAAATAAACAACAACAACAACATCAAATAAACAACAACAACAATAACATCAACAACAACAACGTCAAATAAACAACAACGTCAACAACAACAATGTGAAATAAACAACAACAACTATGTCAACAACAATAACAAATTCAAATAAACAACAACAACAACAACATCGTCAACAACAACAACAACGTCAAATAAACAACATTAACAATAACAACGTCAAATAAACAACAACAACAACAACAACAACACCGTCAAATAAACAACAACAACAACGTCAAATAAACAACAACAACAACGTCAAATATACAACAACAACAACGTCAAATAAACAACAACAACAACGTCAAGTAAATAACAACAACAACAACAACAACAACGTCAAATAAACAACAACAACAACAACAACAACAACAACAACAACATCAAATAAAAAAACAACAACAACAACGTCAAATAAACAACAACAACAACAACAACGTCAACAACAACAACAATGTCAAATAAACAACAACAACAACAACAACGTCAACAACAACAACAACAACGTCAAATAAACAACAACAACAACAACGTCAAATAAACAACAACAACAACAACGTCAACAACAACAAAGTCAAATAAACAACAACAACAACAACGTCAACAACGTCAACAACAATGTCAAATAAACAACAACAACAACAACAACAACGTCAAATAAACAATAACAACAACAATGTCAAATAAACAACAACAACAACGTCAAATAAGCAACAACAACAACAATGTCAATAACAACAACAACAACGTCAAATAAACAACAACAACAACGTCAAATAAACAACAATAACAACGTCAAATAAACAACAACAACAACAATAACAACAACAACAACAACAACGTCAAATAAACAACAACAACAACAACGTCAAATAAACAACATCAACAACGTCAAATAAACAAAAACAAAAACAACAACAACATCAACAACAACAAAAACGTCAAATAAACAACAACAACAACAACGTCAACAACAACAACTACGTCAAATAAATAACAACAACAACGTCAAATAAACAATAACAACAACAACAACGAAAAAGAAACAACAACAACAACGTCAAATAAATAACAACAACGTCAAATAAACAACAACGTCAACAACAACAACAACGTGAAATAAACAACAACAACTATGTCAACAACAACAATAACATCAAATAAACAACAACAACAACAACAACAACGTCAAATAAACAACAACAACAATAACAACGTCAAATAAACAACAACAACAACAACACCGTCAAATAAACAACAACAACGTCAAATAAACAACAACAACAATAACTATGTCAACAACAACAACAACGTCAAATAAACAACAACAACAACAACAACGTCAACAACAACAACGTCAAATAAACAACAACAACAACGTCAAATAAACAACAACAACAACAACACCGTCAAATAAACAACAACAACAACGTCAAATAAACAACATCAACAACAACGTCAAATAAACAACAATAAAAACAACGTCAACAACAACAACAACGTCAAATAAACAACAACAACAACAACGTCAACAACAACAACGTCAAATAAACAATAACAACAACGTCAAATAAACAATAACAACAACAACAACAATGTCAAATAAACAACAATAACAACGTCAAATAAACAACAACAACAACAACGTCAACAACAACAACAACGTCAAATAAACAACAACAACAACAACGTCAAATAAACAACAACAACGTCAAATAAACAACAACAACAACAATGACAACAACAACAACAACGTCAAATAAACAACAACAACAACCTCAATTAAACAACAACAACAACGTCAAATAAACAACAACAACAACCTCAATTAAACAACAACAACAACGTCAAATAAACAACAACAAAAACAACAACAACATCAACAACAACAAAAACGTCAAATAAACAACAACAACAACGTCAACAACAACTACTACGTTAAATAAACAAAAACAACAACGTCAAATAAACAATAATAACAACAACAACGTCAACAACAACAACGTCAAATAAACAACAACAACAACGTCAAATAAACAACAACAACGTCAAATAAACAACAACAACAACAACAACAACGTCAAATAAACAAAAACAACAACAATGTCAAATAAACAACAACAACAAAACCACCGTCGACAACAACAACAATGTCAAATAAACAACAACAGCAACAGCGTCAAATAAATAACAACAACAACTATGTCAGCAACAACAACAACGTCAAATAAACAACAACAACAACGTCAAGTAAACAACAACAACAACAACAACAACAACAACGTCAAATAAACAACAACAACAACAATGTCAAATAAACAACAACAACAACAACAGCGTCAACAACAACAACAATGTCAAATAAACAACAACAACAACGTCAAATAAACAACAACAACAAATATGTCAATAACACCAACAACGTCAAATAAACAACAACAACAACGTCAAGTAAATAACAACAACAACAACAACAACGTCAAATAAACAACAACATCAAATAAAAAAACAACAACAACAACGTCAAATAAACAACAACAACTTCAACAACAAAAACAACGTCAAATAAACAACAACAACAACAACAACGTCAACAGCAACAACAACAACGTCAAATAAACAACAACAACAACGCCAAATAAACAACAACAACAACGTCACCAACAACAACAACGTCAAATAAACAACAACAACAACAACGTCAATAACAACAACAACGTCAAATAAACAACAACAACAACAACAATAATAATAATAACAACAATAACAACAACAACAACAACAAAAAAACGTCAAATAAACAACACCAACAACAACGTCAAATAAACAACAACAACGTCAAATAAACAAAAACAAAAACAACAACAACATCAACAACAACAAAAACGTCAAATTAACAACAACAACAACAACGTCAACAACAACAACTACGTCAAATAAATAACAACAACAACGTCAAATAAACAATAACAACAACAACAACGTCAAATAAACAACAACAACAACAACGTCAAATAAACAACAACAACGTCAAATAAAGAACAACAACAACAACAATGTCAAATAAACAACAACAACGTCAACAACAACAACAACAACAATGTCAAATAAGCAACAACAACAACAACAACACTGTCAACAACAACAACAATATCAAATAAACAACAACAACAACATCAAATAAACAACAACAACAATAACATCAACAACAACAACGTCAAATAAACAACAACGTCAACAACAACAATGTGAAATAAACAACAACAACTATGTCAACAACAATAACAAATTCAAATAAACAACAACAACAACAACAACAACGTCAACAACAACAACAACGTCAAATAAACAACATTAACAATAACAACGTCAAATAAACAACAACAACAACAACACCGTCAAATAAACAACAACAACAACAACGTCAAATAAACAACAACAACAACGTCAAATAAACAACAACAACAACGTCAAGTAAATAACAACAACAACAACAACAACAACAACGTCAAATAAACAACAACAACAACAACAACAACATCAAATAAAAAAACAACAACAACAACGTCAAATAAACAACAACAACAACAACGTCAACAACAACAACAACGTCAAATAAACAACAACAACAACAACAACGTCAACAACAACAACAACAACGTCAAATAAACAACAACAACAACAACGTCAAATAAACAACAACAACAACAACGTCAACAACAACAAAGTCAAATAAACAACAACAACAACAACGTCAACAACGTCAACAACAATGTCAAATAACAACAACAACAACAACAACGTCAAATAAACAATAACAACAACAATGTCAAATAAACAACAACAACAACGTCAAATAAGCAACAACAACAACAATGTCAATAACAACAACAACAACGTCAAATAAACAACAACAACAACGTCAAATAAACAACAATAACAACGTCAAATAAACAACAACAACAACAATAATAACAACAACAACAACAACAACGTCAAATAAACAACAACAACAACAACGTCAAATAAACAACATCAACAACGTCAAATAAACAAAAACAAAAACAACAACAACATCAACAACAACAAAAACGTCAAATAAACAACAACAACAACAACAACGTCAACAACAACAACTACGTCAAATAAATAACAACAACAACGTCAAATAAACAATAACAACAACAACAACGTCAAAGAAACAACAACAACAACGTCAAATAAACAACAACAACGTCAAATAAACAACAACGTCAACAACAACAACAACGTGAAATAAACAACAACAACTATGTAAACAACAACAACAACATCAAATAAACAACAACAACAACAACAACGTCAAATAAACAACAACAATAATAACAACGTCAAATAAACAACAACAAAACAACACCGTCAAATAAACAACAACAACGTCAAATAAACAACAACAACAACGTCAAATAAACAACAACAACAACAATGTCAAATAAACAACAACAACAACAACGTCAACAACAACAACGTCAAATAAACAACAACAACAACAACAACTATGTCAACAACAACAACAACGTCAAATAAACAACAACAACAACAACAACGTCAACAACAACAACATTGTCAAATAAATAACAACAACAACGACAAATAAACAACAATAACAACGTCAACAACAACAACAACGTCAAATAAACAACAACAACGTCAAATAAACAACAACAACAATGTCACCCACAACAACGTCAAATAAATAACAACAACAATGTCAAATAAACAACAATACTAAAACAACGTCAAATAAACAACAACAACAACAACGTGAACAACAACAACAGCAATGTCAAATAAACAACAACAACAACAACAACGTCAACAACAACAACAACGTCAAATAAACAACAACAACAACGTCAACAACAACAACACCAAATAAACAACAACAACAACGTCAAATAAATAATAACGTCAACAACAACAACGTCAAATAAATAACAACAACAACTAAGTCAACAACAACAACAACGTCAAATAAACAACAACAAAAACAACACCGTCAAATAAACAACAACAACAACAACGTCAAATAAACAACAACAATGACAACAACAACAACACCGTCAACAACAACAACAATGTCAAGTAAACAACAACAACGTCAAATAAACAACAACAACATCAACAACAACAACAACGTCAAATAAACAACAACAACAATAACAACGTCAAATAAACAACAACAACAACAACACCGTCAAATAAACAACAACAACGTCAAATAAACAACAACAACAACATCAACAATAACAAAAACGTCAAATAAACAACAACAACAACAACAACGTCAATAACTATAACTACGTAAAATAAACAACAACAACGTCAAACAAACAATAACAACAACAACAACGTCAACAACAACAATGTCAAATAAACAACAACAACAAGGACAAATAAACAATAACAACGTCAAATAAAGAACAACAACAACAACAACAACGTCAAATAAACAACAACAACGTCAACAAAAACAACAACTATGTCAAATAAACAACAACAACAACACCGTCAACAACAACAACGTCAAATAAACAACAACAACAACGTCAAATAAACAACAATAATAACAACAATGTCAAATAAACAACAACAATAACAATAACAACAACAACAACGTCAAATATACAACAACAACAACAACAAAAACGTCAAATAAACAACAACAACAACGTCTACAACAACAACTACGTCAAATAAACAACAACAACAACGTCAAATAAACAACAACAACAACAACAATGTCACCCACAACAACGTCAAATAAATAACAACAACAATGTCAAATAAACAACAATACTAAAAGAACGTCAAATAAACAACAACAACAACAACAACAACGTCAACAACAACAACAACAACAATGTCAAATAAACAACAACAACAACAACGTCAACAACAACAACAATGTCAAATAAATAACAACAACAACGTCAAATAAACAACAACAACAACAACAACGTCAACTAAACAACATCAACAACGTCAAATAAACAAAAACAAAAACAACAACAACATCAACAACAACAAAAACGTCAAATAAACAACAATAACAACAACGTTAACAACAACAACTACGTCAAATAAATAACAACAACAACGTCAAATAAACAATAACAACAACAACAACGTCAAATAAACAACAACAACAACAACGTCAAATAAACAACAACAACGTCAGATAAACAACAACGTCAACAACAACAACAACGTGAAATAAACAACAACAACTTTGTCAACAACAACAACAACATCAAATAAACAACAACAACAACAACAACAACGTCAAATAAACAACAACAACAATAACAACGTCAAATAAACAACAACAACAACAACAACACCGTCAAATAAACAACAACAACGTCAAATAAACAACAACAACAACAACAACATTAAAAACAACAAAAACGTCAAATAAACAACAACAACAACAACAACGTCAATAACAATAACTACGTAAAATAAACAATAACAACGTCAAACAAACAATAACAACAACAACAACAACGTCAACAACAACAACGTCAAATAAACAATAACAACGTCAAATAAAGAACAACAACAACAACAACGTCAAATAAACAACAACAACGTCAACAACAACAACAACTATGTCAAATAAACAACAACAACAACAACACCGTCAACAACAACAACGTCAAATAAACAACAACAACAACTATGTCAAATAAACAACAATAACAACAACAACAACAACAACAACAACAACAACAACGTCAAATATACAACAACAACAACAACAACAACAAAAACGTCAAATAAACAACAACAACATTAACAACGTCAATAACAACAACTACGTCAAATAAACAACAACAACAACATCAAATAAACAACAACAACAACAATGTCACCCACAACAACGTCAAATAAATAACAACAACAATGTCAAATAAACAACAATACTAAAACAACGTCAAATAAACAACAACAACAACAACAACAACAACGTCAACAACAACAACAACAATGTCAAATAAACAACAACAACAACAACAACAACAACAACAACAACGTCAACAACAACAACAACAATGTCAAATAAACAACAACAACAACAACATCAACAACCGCAACAATGTCAAATAAATAACAACAACAACGTCAAAAAACAACAACAACAACGTCAACAACAACAACAACGTCAAATAAACAACAACAACGTCAAATAAACAACAACAACAACAATGTCACCCACAACAACGTCAAATAAATAACCACAACAATGTCAAATAAACAACAATACTAAAACAACGTCAAATAAACAACAACAACAACAACGTTAACAACAACAACAACGACAATGTCAAATAAACAACAACAACAACAACAACGTCAACAACAACAACAATGTCAAATAAATAACAACAACAACGTCAAATAAACAACAACAACAACAACATCAACAACAACAACGTCAAATAAACAACAACAACATCAAATAAACAACAACGTCAACAACAACAACAACGTCAAATAAACAACAACAACAACTAAGTCAACAACAACAACAACGTCAAATAAACAACAACAACAACAACGTCAAATAAACAACAACAACAACAACAACAACAACGTCAACAACAACAACAACAATGTCAAATAAACAACAACAAAAACGTCAACAACAACAACAATGTCAAATAAACAACAACAACAACGTCAAATAAACAACAACAACAACGTCAACAACAACAACAACGTCAAATAAACAACAACAACAACAACTATGTCAACAACAACAACAACGTCAAATAAACAATAACAACAACAACAACGTCAACAACAACAACGTCAAATAAACAACAACAACAACGTCAAATAAACAACAACAACAACAACACCGTCAAATAAACAACAACAACAACGTCAAATAAACAACAACAACAACAACGTCAAATAAACAAAAATAAAAACAACAACAACAACGTCAAATAAACAACAACAACAACAACGTCAACAACAACAACGTCAAATAAACAATAACAACAACGTCAAATAAACAATAACAACAACAACAACAATGTCAAATAAACAACAATAACAACGTGAAATAAACAACAACAACAACAACGTCAACAACAACAACAACGTCAAATAAACAACAACGACAACAACGTCAAATAAACAACAACAACAACGTCAAATAAACAACAACAACAATAACAACAACAACAACAACGTCAAATAAACAACAACAACAACGTCAATTAAACAACAACAACAACGTCAAATAAACAACAACAAAAACAACAACAACATCAACAACAACAAAAACGTCAAATAAACAACAACAACAACATCAACAACAACAAAAACGTCAAATAAATAACAACAACAATGTCAAATAAACAACAATACTAAAACAACGTCAAATAAACAACAACAACAACAACAACGTCAACAACAACAACAACAACAATGTCAAATAAACAACAACAACAACAACGTCAACAACAACAACAATGTCAAATAAATAACAACAACAACGTCAAATAAACAACAACAACAACAACAACGTCAACTAAACAACATCAACAACGTCAAATAAACAAAAACAAAAACAACAACAACATCAACAACAACAAAAACGTCAAATAAACAACAATAACAACAACGTTAACAACAACAACTACGTCAAATAAATAACAACAACAACGTCAAATAAACAATAACAACAACAACAACGTCAAATAAACAACAACAACAACAACGTCAAATAAACAACAACAACGTCAGATAAACAACAACGTCAACAACAACAACAACGTGAAATAAACAACAACAACTTTGTCAACAACAACAACAACATCAAATAAACAACAACAACAACAACAACGTCAAATAAACAACAACAACAATAACAACGTCAAATAAACAACAACAACAACAACAACAACAACACCGTCAAATAAACAACAACAACGTCAAATAAACAACAACAACAACAACAACATTAAAAACAACAAAAACGTCAAATAAACAACAACAACAACAACAACGTCAATAACAATAACTACGTAAAATAAACAATAACAACGTCAAACAAACAATAACAACAACAACAACAACGTCAACAACAACAACGTCAAATAAACAACAACAACAACGTCAAATAAACAATAACAACGTCAAATAAAGAACAACAACAACAACAACGTCAAATAAACAACAACAACGTCAACAACAACAACAACTATGTCAAATAAACAACAACAACAACAACACCGTCAACAACAACAACGTCAAATAAACAACAACAACAACTATGTCAAATAAACAACAATAACAACAACAACAACAACAACAACAACGTCAAATATACAACAACAACAACAACAACAACAACAAAAACGTCAAATAAACAACAACAACATTAACAACGTCAATAACAACAACTACGTCAAATAAACAACAACAACAACATCAAATAAACAACAACAACAACAATGTCACCCACAACAACGTCAAATAAATAACAACAACAATGTCAAATAAACAACAATACTAAAACAACGTCAAATAAACAACAACAACAACAACAACAACGTCAACAACAACAACAACAATGTCAAATAAACAACAACAACAACAACAACAACAACAACAACAACGTCAACAACAACAACAACAATGTCAAATAAACAACAACAACAACAACATCAACAACCGCAACAATGTCAAATAAATAACAACAACAACGTCAAAAAACAACAACAACAACGTCAACAACAACAACAACGTCAAATAAACAACAACAACGTCAAATAAACAACAACAACAACAATGTCACCCACAACAACGTCAAATAAATAACCACAACAATGTCAAATAAACAACAATACTAAAACAACGTCAAATAAACAACAACAACAACAACGTCAACAACAACAACAACGACAATGTCAAATAAACAACAACAACAACAACAACGTCAACAACAACAACAATGTCAAATAAATAACAACAACAACGTCAAATAAACAACAACAACAACAACGTCAACAACAACAACGTCAAATAAACAACAACAACATCAAATAAACAACAACGTCAACAACAACAACAACGTCAAATAAACAACAACAACAACTAAGTCAACAACAACAACAACGTCAAATAAACAACAACAACAACTAAGTCAACAACAACAACAACGTCAAATAAACAACAACAACAACAACGTCAAATAAACAACAACAACAACAACAACAACAACGTCAACAACAACAACAACAATGTCAAATAAACAACAACAAAAACGTCAACAACAACAACAATGTCAAATAAACAACAACAACAACGTCAAATAAACAACAACAACAACGTCAACAACAACAACAACGTCAAATAAACAACAACAACAACAACTATGTCAACAACAACAACAACGTCAAATAAACAATAACAACAACAACAACGTCAACAACAACAACGTCAAATAAACAACAACAACAACGTCAAATAAACAACAACAACAACAACACCGTCAAATAAACAACAACAACAACGTCAAATAAACAACAACAACAACAACGTCAAATAAACAAAAATAAAAACAACGTCAACAACAACAACAACGTCAAATAAACAACAACAACAACAACAACGTCAACAACAACAACGTCAAATAAACAATAACAACAACGTCAAATAAACAATAACAACAACAACAATGTCAAATAAACAACAATAACAACGTGAAATAAACAACAACAACAACAACGTCAACAACAACAACAACGTCAAATAAACAACAACGACAACAACGTCAAATAAACAACAACAACAACGTCAAATAAACAACAACAACAATAACAACAACAACAACAACGTCAAATAAACAACAACAACAACGTCAATTAAACAACAACAACAACGTCAAATAAACAACAACAAAAACAACAACAACATCAACAACAACAAAAACGTCAAATAAACAACAACAACAACGTCAACAACAACTACTACGTTAAATAAACAAAAACAACAACGTCAAATAAACAATAATAACAACAACAACGTCAACAACAACAATGTCAAATAAACAACAACAACAACGTCAAATAAACAACAACAACGTCAAATAAACAACAACAACAACAACAACAACGTCAAATAAACAAAAACAACAACAATGTCAAATAAACAACAACAACAACAACACCGTCAACAACAACAACAATCTCAAATAAACAACAACAACAACAGCGTCAAATAAACAACAACAACAACTATGTCAGCAACAACAACAACGTCAAATAAACAATAACAACAACGTCAAGTAAACAACAACAACAGCAACAACAACAACAACGTCAAATAAACAACAACAACAACAATGTCAAATAAACAACAACAACAACAACAGCGTCAACAACAACAACAATGTCAAATAAACAACAACAACAACGTCAAATAAACAACAACAACAAATATGTCAATAACACCAACAACGTCAAATAAACAACAACAACAACGTCAAGTAAATAATAACAACAACAACAACAACGTCAAATAAACAACAACAACAACATCAAATAAAAAAACAACAACAACAACGTCAAATAAACAACAACAACTTCAACAACAAAAACAACGTCAAATAAACAACAACAACAACAACAACAACGTCAACAGCAACAACAACAACGTCAAATAAACAACAACAACAACAACGCCAAATAAACAACAACAACAACGTCAACAATAACAACAACGTCAAATAAACAACAACAACAACAACGTCAACAACGTCAACAACAACGTCAAATAAACAACAACAACAACAACGTCAAATAAACAATAACAACAACAATGTCAAATAAACAACAACAACGTCAAATAAACAACAACAACGTCAATAACAACAACAACATCAAATAAACAACAACAACAACGTCAAATAAACAACAACAACAACGTCAAATAAACAACAACAACAACAACAACAATAATAATAACAACAACAACAACAACAACAACAACAAAAACAACGTCAAATAAACAACACCAACAACAACGTCAAATAAACAACAACAACAACGTCAAATAAACAAAAACAAAAACAACAACAACATCAACAACAACAAAAATGTCAAATTAACAACAACAACAACGTCAACAACAACAACTACGTCAAATAAATAACAACAACAACGTCAAATAAACAATAACAACAACAACAACGTCAAATAAACAACAACAACAACGTCAAATAAACAACAACAACGTCAAATAAAGAACAACAACAACAACAATGTCAAATAAACAACAACAACGTCAACAACAACAACAACAATGTCAAATAAGCAACAACAACAACAACAACACTGTCAACAACAACAACAATATCAAATAAACAACAACAACAACGTCAAATAAACAACAACAACAACAACATCAACAACAAGAACAACGTCAAATAAACAACAACGTCAACAACAACAACGTGAAATAAACAACAACAACTATGTCAACAACAACAACAAATTCAAATAAACAACAACAACAACAACAACGTCAACAACAACAACAACAACGTCAAATAAACAACATTAACAATAACAACGTCAAATAAACAACAACAACAACAACAACAACAACACCGTCAAATAAACAACAACAACAACAACGTCAAATAAACAACAACAACAACGTCAAATAAACAACAACAACAACAACGTCAAATAAACAACAACAACAACGTCAAGTAAATAACAACAACAACAACAACAACAACGTCAAATAAACAACAACAACAACAACATCAAATAAAACAACAACAACAACAACGTCAAATAAACAACAACAACAACAACGTCAACAACAATAACAACGTCAAATAAACAACAACAACAACAACAACAACGTCAACAACAACAACAACAACGTCAAATAAACAACAACAACAACAACAACGTCAAATAAACAACAACAACAACAACGGCAACAACAACAAAGTCAAATAAACAACAACAACAACAACGTCAACAACGTCAACAACAATGTCAAATAAACAACAACAACAACGTCAAATAAACAATAACAACAACAATGTCAAATAAACAAAAACAACAACGTCAAATAAGCAACAACAACAACAACGTCAATAACAACAACAACAACGTCAAATAAACAACAACAACAACGTCAAATATGAAGGAAAATTGCGACCAAAAAGTGCAGCGGAATAAAAATTTTCCTTTAGCGATTCTTACGAATGAGCATGGTCAGTGATAGAAATATTTACCTCTTGTGGCGATTCAGATCTTTGATGTTGTGATCACGAGCATTGATGAAGAACAACACCTCTACTCAGTCCACACGAACAGATCGCTTCCGGTCACAGTGCTAGCTGATCACGAACGGAAACCTTGAGTGAGAGAGAGAGAGTCAAAAACGAAAATGCATCAAGTGAAATTGCTTCATCACAAGGGATCTATTTATAGAATCACTCGTGTGGGCTACAAGCTAAAAGCCCAATTAAGGCTATAAGCTAAAAGCCCAATTAAGCTTATGAACATCATACCTTATGATGTACCATATATCACTTATCCACGTGGTACCTTACCATTTTCTGTATTACACTTAAGTGCACCGTACCTTACGGTGTTCCTTATTTATTCTATCTCTCATCAACCTGTCCTTATGTGTGTGACCCTGTAGGTTTTCGCGACGTTGGCAATTATATTAAATCACACATTTAATATAATAAACAGTGAGCGGTATCTAGCAACACATCACTGTTACCCAAGTCACGAAAATGTCATGTGATCTGACCAAACCTTTTCCGTGATAATATTTGTGTTGTACAATTACCCTTTTTCCCTCATGTCTATATTGAACACAAGGCATACACTGTGTCACCCTTGTCCAGTTCAATATTGGGCCCTTAGACATTTATCCTGTTATGCAGGATGAGAAAATTCCATCTAGGTCACTCATGTCCCCTAGCATGCTTTGTGAAGTACCCATCAACCGTCTTTACAGTCATCCAGTTACGGATGACGTTTGATCAGCAATAAAGTACTTGACTCTACATCTAGGGTCCATAGTGGTTTCAGGTCGAAGGGTGGTATACACCATTATCATCATGAGAATAACTTATGACACTTTGCATAACATTCTATGTAGTATTCTCATAGCGGGTCAATCCAGTATAAATATTACTCCTAATATTCATACCTATGTCAAGACTTGATAACTCCTTATCTATGATCCATGAGATGTGATCATCAATCTATCATCATAATAATCTTAATGCTTTAATGCTATCCCACTTCACATTAAAGCTTGACTACGGATACTTTAAGAATAGTGTCTTATGTTTAATGGGATCTCATGATTAAGTCACACTTAACATTTCATTAAACAAATAAACCATTCTAGGGATCCTTATTATTTTGAAAAGCAAACATAATAAAGAAATGCCTTTTATTATTAATAAATAATTAGATACAAGTACCAAAAGTATTGGCCTCTAGGGCTTACACCAACAAAATAAACAACAACAACAACGTCAAATAAACAACAACAACAACAACAATAATAACAACAACAACAACAACGTCAAATAAACAACAACAACAACGTCAAATAAACAACATCAACAACGTCAAATAAACAAAAACAAAAACAATAACAACATCAACAACAACAAAAACGTAAAATAAACAACAACAACAACAACGTCAACAACAACAACTACGTCAAATAAATAACAACAACAACGTCAAATAAACAATAACAACAACAACAACGTCAAATAAACAACAACAACAACGTCAAATAAACAACAACAACGTCAAATAAACAACAACGTCAACAACAACAACAACGTGAAATAAACAACAACAACTATGTCAACAACAACAACAACATCAAATAAACAACAACAACAACAACAACAACGTCAAATAAACAACAACAACAATAACAACGTCAAATAAACAACAACAACAACAACACCGTCAAATAAACAACAACAACGTCAAATAAACAACAACAACAACGTCAAATAAACAACAACAACAACAATGTCAAATAAACAACAACAACAACAACGTCAACAACAACGTCAAATAAACAACAACAACAACAACAACAACAACTATGTCAACAACAACAACAACGTCAAATAAACAACAACAACAACAACAACAACGTCCACAACAACAACAACGTCAAATAAATAACAACAACAACGACAAATAAACAACAATAACAACGTCAACAACAACAACAACGTCAAATAAACAACAACAACGTCAAATAAACAACAACAACAATGTCACCCACAACAACGTCAAATAAATAACAACAACAATGTCAAATAAACAACAATACTAAAACAACGTCAAATAAACAACAACAACAACAACGTGAACAACAACAACAACAATGTCAAATAAACAACAACAACAACAACAACGTCAACAACAACAACAATGTCACATAAATAACAACAACAACGTCAAATAAACAAAAACAACAACGTCAACAACAACAACGTCAAATAAACAACAACAACAACGTCAAATAAATAACAACGTCAACAAAAACAACAACGTCAAATAAATAACAACAACAACTAAGTCAACAACAACAACAACGTCAAATAAACAACAACAACAACGTCAAATAAATAACAACAACAACAACGTCAACAACAACAACAACAATAATGTCAAATAAACAACAACAACAACGTCAACAACAACAATGTCAAATAAACAACAACAACAACGTCAAATAAACAACAACAACAACAACGTCAACAACAACAACAACAACGTCAAATAAACAACAACAACAACAACTATGTCAACAACAACAACAACAACGTCAAATAAACAACAACAACAACAACATCAACAACAACAACGTCAAATAAACAACAACAACAACGTCAAATAAACAACAACAACAAGACCGTCAAATAAACAACAACAACAACGTCAAATAAACAACAACAACAACAACAACGTCAAATAAACAACAACAACAACAACGTCAACAACAACAACAACGTCAAATAAACAACAACAACAACAACAACTATGTCAACAACAACAACAACGTCAAATAAACAACAACAACAACAACAACAACGTCAACAACAACAACAACGTCAAATAAACATCAACAACAACGTCAAATAAACAACAACAACAACAACAACAACACCGTCAAATAAACAACAACAACAACGTCAAATAAACAACAACAACAACAACAACAACAACAACAACAACCTCAACAACAACAACAACAACAATGTAAAATAAACAACAACAACAACAACAACTATGTCAACAACAACAACAACGTCAAATAAACAACAACAACAACAACATCAACAACAACAACGTCAAATAGACAACAACAACAACAACGTCAAATAAACAACAACAAAAACAACACCGTCAAATAAACAACAACAACAACAACATCAAATAAACAACAACAATAACAACAACAACAACAACACCGTCAACAACAACAACAATGTCAAATAAACAACAACAACGTCAAATAAACAACAACAACATCAACAACAACAACAACGTCAAATAAACAACAACAACAATAACAACGTCAAATAAACAACAACAACAAGAACAACACCGTCAAATAAACAACAACAACGTCAAATAAACAACAACAACAACATCAACAACAACAAAAACGTCAAATAAACAACAACAACAACAACAACAACGTCAATAACAATAACTACGTAAAATAAACAACAACAACGTCAAACAAACAATAATAACAACAACAACGTCAACAACAACAACGTCAAATAAACAACAACAACAACGTCAAATAAACAATAACAACGTCAAATAAAGAACAACAACAACAACAACGTCAAATAAACAACAACAACGTCAACAACAACAACTATGTCAAATAAACAACAACAACAACACCGTCAACAACAACAACGTCAAATAAACAACAACAACAACGTCAAATAAACAACAATAACAACAACAATGTTAAATAAACAACAACAATAACAATAACAACAACAACAACGTCAAATATACAACAACAACAACAAAAACGTCAAATAAACAACAACAACAACAACAACGTCAACAACAACAACTACGGCAAATAAACAACAACAACAACGTCAAATAAACAACAACAACAACAACAATGTCACCCACAACAACGTCAAATAAATAACAACAACAATGTCAAATAAACAACAATACTAAAACAACGTCAAATAAACAACAACAACAACAACAACAACGTCAACAACAACAACAACAACAATGTCAAATAAACAACAACAACAACAACGTCAACAACAACAACAATGTCAAATAAATAACAACAACAACGTCAAATAAACAACAACAACAACAACGTCAACTAAACAACATCAACAACGTCAAATAAACAAAAACAAAAACAACAACAACATCAACAACAACAAAAAGGTCAAATAAACAACAACAACAACAACGTCAACAACAACAACAACTTCAAATAAACAACAACAACAACGTCAAATAAACAACAACAACGTCAAATAAACAACAACGTCAACAACAACAACAACGTGAAATAAACAACAACAACTATGTCAACAACAACAACAACATCAAATAAACAACAACAACAACAACGTCAAATAAACAACTACAACAATAACGACGTCAAATAAACAACAACAACAACAACACCGTCAAATAAACAACGACAACAATGCCAAATAAACAACAACAACAACGTCAAATAAACAACAACAACAACGTCAAATAAACAACAACAACAACAACAACGTCAACAACAACAACGTCAAATAAACAACAACAACAACAACTATGTCAACAACAACAACAACGTCAAATAAACAACAACAACAACAACAACAACAACGTCAACAACAACAACGTCAAATAAATAACAACAACAACGTCAAATAAACAACAATAACAACGTCAACAACAACAACGTCAAATAAACAACAACAACATCGTCAAATAAACAACAACAACAATGTCACCCACAACAACGTCAAATAAATAACAACAAGAATGTCAAATAAACAACAATACTAAAATAACGTCAAATAAACAACAACAACAACAACAACGTCAACAACAACAACAACAATGTCAAATAAACAACAACAACAACAACGTCAACAACAACAACAATGTCAAATAAATAACAACAACAACGTCAAATAAACAACAACAACAACAACGTCAACAACAACGTCAAATAAACAACAACAACAACGTCAAATAAATAACAACGTCAACAACAACAACAACGTCAAATAAATAACAACAACAACTAAGTCAACAACAACAACAACGTCAAATAAACAACAACAACAACGTCAAATAAATAACAACAACAACAACGTCAACAACAACAACAACAATGTCAAATAAACAACAACAACAACGTCAACAACAACAACAATGTCAAATAAACAACAACAACAACGTCAAATAAACAACAACAACAACAACGTCAACAACAACAACAACAACGTCAAATAAACAACAACAACAATAACTATGTCAACAACAACAACAACGTCAAATAAACAACAACAACAACATCAACAACAACAACGTCAAATAAACAACAACAACAACGTCAAATAAACAACAACAACAAGACCGTCAAATAAACAACAACAACAACGTCAAATAAACAACAACAACAACGTCAAATAAACAACAACAACAACGTCAACAACAACAACAACGTCAAATAAACAACAACAACAACAACAACTATGTCAACAACAACAACAACGTCAAATAAACAACAACAACAACAACAACAACAACGTCAACAACAACAACAACGTCAAATAAACAACAACAACAACAACAACGTTAAATAAATAACAACAACAACAACACCGTCAAATAAACAACAACAACAACGTCAAATAAACAACAACAACAACAACCTCAACAACAACAACAACAACAACAATGTAAAATAAACAACAACAACAACAACAACTATGTCAACAACAACAACAACAACGTCAAATAAACAACAACAACAACAACAACGTCAACAACAACAACGTCAAATAAACAACAACAACAACAACAATAACGTCAAATAAACAACAACAAAAACAACACCGTCAAATAAACAACAACAACAACAACGTCAAATAAACAACAACAATAACAACAACAACAACACCGTCAACAACAACAACAATGTCAAATAAACAACAACAACGTCAAATAAACAACAACAACATCAACAACAACAACAACGTCAAATAAACAACAACAACAATAACAACGTCAAATAAACAACAACAACAACAACAATACTGTCAAATAAACAACAACAACGTCAAATAAACAACAACAACAACATCAACAACAACAAAAACGTCAAATAAACAACAACAACAACAACAACGTCAATAACAATAACTACGTAAAATAAACAACAACAACGTCAAACTAACAATAATAACAACAACAACGTCAACAACAACAACGTCAAATAAACAACAACAACAACGTCAAATAAACAATAACAACGTCAAATAAAGAACAACAACAACAACAACAACGTCAAATAAACAACAACAACGTCAACAACAACAACTATGTCAAATAAACAACAACAACAACACCGTCAACAATACCAACGTCAAATAAACAACAACAACAACGTCAAATAAACAACAATAACAACAACAATGTTAAATAAACAACAACAATAACAATAACAACAACAACAACGTCAAATATACAACAACAACAACAAAAACGTCAAATAAACAACAACAACAACAACAACGTCAACAACAACAACTACGGCAAATAAACAACAACAACAACGTCAAATAAACAACAACAACAACAACAATGTAACCCACAACAACGTCAAATAAATAACAACAACAATGTCAAATAAACAACAATACTAAAACAACGTCAAATAAACAACAACAACAACAACAACAACGTCAACAACAACAACAACAACAATGTCAAATAAACAACAACAACAACAACGTCAACAACAACAACAATGTCAAATAAATAACAACAACAACGTCAAATAAACAACAACAACAACAACGTCAACTAAACAACATCAACAACGTCAAATAAACAAAAACAAAAACAACAACAACATCAACAACAACAAAAAGGTCAAATAAACAACAACAACAACAACGTCAACAACAACAACAACTTCAAATAAACAACAACAACAACGTCAAATAAACAACAACAACGTCAAATAAACAACAACGTCAACAACAACAACAACGTGAAATAAACAACAACAACTATGTCAACAACAACAACAACATCAAATAAACAACAACAACAACAACGTCAAATAAACAACTACAACAATAACGACGTCAAATAAACAACAACAACAACAACACCGTCAAATAAACAACGACAACAATGCCAAATAAACAACAACAACAACGTCAAATAAACAACAACAACAACGTCAAATAAACAACAACAACAACAACAACGTCAACAACAACAACGTCAAATAAACAACAACAACAACAACTATGTCAACAACAACAACGTCAAATAAACAACAACAACAACAACAACAACAACGTCAACAACAACAACGTCAAATAAATAACAACAACAACGTCAAATAAACAACAATAACAACGTCAACAACAACAACGTCAAATAAACAACAACAACAACGTCAAATAAACAACAACAACAATGTCACCCACAACAACGTCAAATAAATAACAACAAGAATGTCAAATAAACAACAATACTAAAATAACGTCAAATAAACAACAACAACAACAACAACGTCAACAACAACAACAACAATGTCAAATAAACAACAACAACAACAACGTCAACAACAACAACAATGTCAAATAAATAACAACAACAACGTCAAATAAACAACAACAACAACAACGTCAACAACAACGTCAAATAAACAACAACAACAACGTCAAATAAATAACAACGTCAACAACAACAACAACGTCAAATAAATAACAACAACAACTAAGTCAACAACAACAACAACGTCAAATAAACAACAACAACAACGTCAAATAAATAACAACAACAACAACGTCAACAACAACAACAACAATGTCAAATAAACAACAACAACAACGTCAACAACAACAACAATGTCAAATAAACAACAACAACAACGTCAAATAAACAACAACAACAACAACGTCAACAACAACAACAACAACGTCAAATAAACAACAACAACAATAACTATGTCAACAACAACAACAACGTCAAATAAACAACAACAACAACATCAACAACAACAACGTCAAATAAACAACAACAACAACGTCAAATAAACAACAACAACAAGACCGTCAAATAAACAACAACAACAACGTCAAATAAACAACAACAACAACGTCAAATAAACAACAACAACAACGTCAACAACAACAACAACGTCAAATAAACAACAACAACAACAACAACTATGTCAACAACAACAACAACGTCAAATAAACAACAACAACAACAACAACAACAACGTCAACAACAACAACAACGTCAAATAAACAACAACAACAACAACAACGTTAAATAAATAACAACAACAACAACACCGTCAAATAAACAACAACAACAACGTCAAATAAACAACAACAACAACAACCTCAACAACAACAACAACAACAACAATGTAAAATAAACAACAACAACAACAACAACTATGTCAACAACAACAACAACGTCAAATAAACAACAACAACAACAACAACGTCAACAACAACAACGTCAAATAAACAACAACAACAACAACAATAACGTCAAATAAACAACAACAAAAACAACACCGTCAAATAAACAACAACAACAACAACGTCAAATAAACAACAACAATAACAACAACAACAACACCGTCAACAACAACAACAATGTCAAATAAACAACAACAACATCAAATAAACAACAACAACATCAACAACAACAACAACGTCAAATAAACAACAACAACAATAACAACGTCAAATAAACAACAACAACAACAACAATACTGTCAAATAAACAACAACAACGTCAAATAAACAACAACAACAACATCAACAACAACAAAAACGTCAAATAAACAACAACAACAACAACAA
Organism: Vicia faba; assembly: GCA_948472305.1. Lineage (NCBI taxonomy): Eukaryota > Viridiplantae > Streptophyta > Magnoliopsida > Fabales > Fabaceae > Vicia > Vicia faba. The sequence goes on along the minus strand of OX451741.1, from coordinate 262,654,317 downwards.
CGTCAATAACAATAACTACGTAAAATAAACAACAACAACGTCAAACTAACAATAACAACAACAACAACGTCAACAACAACAACGTCAAATAAACAACAACAACAACGTCAAATAAACAATAACAACGTCAAATAAAGAACAACAACAACAACAACAACGTCAAATAAACAACAACAACGTCAACAACAACAACAACTATGTCAAATAAACAACAACAAGAACACCCTCAACAACAACAACGTCAAATAAACAACAACAACAACGTCAAATAAACAACAATAACAACAACAATGTCAAATAAACAACAACAACAACAATAACAACAACAACGTTAAATATACAACAACAACAACAACAACAAAAACGTCAAATAAACAACAACAACAACAACAACAACGTCAACAACAACAACTACGTCAAATAAACAACAACAACAACGTCAAATAAACAACAACAACAACAACAATGTCACCCACAACAACGTCAAATAAATAACAACAACAATGTCAAATAAACAACAATACCAAAACAACGTCAAATAAACAACAACAACAACAATAACGTCAACAACAACAACAACAACAATGTCAAATAAACAACAACAACAACAACAACGTCAACAACAACAACAATGTCAAATAAATAACAAAAACAACGTCAAATAAACAACAACAACAACGTCAACAACAACAACAACGTCAAATAAACAACAACAACAACGTCAAATAAACAACAACAACAATAATGTCACCCACAACAACGTCAAATAAATAACAACAACAATGTCAAATAAACAACAATACGGAAACAACGTCAAATTAACAACAACAACAACAACGTCAACAACAACAACAACAACAATAATGTCAAATAAACAACAACAACAACAACAATGTCAACAACAACAACAATGTCAAATAAATAACAACAACAACGTCAAATAAACAACAACATCAAATGAACAACAACAACAACGTCAAATAAACAACAACAACAACGTCAAATAAACAACAACGTCAACAACAACAACAACGTCAAATAAATAACAACAACAACTAAGTCAACAACAACAACAACGTCAAATAAACAACAACAACAACAACAACGTCAAATAAACAACAACAACAACAACAACGTCAACAACAACAACAACAACGTCAAATAAACAACAACAACAACGTCAACAACAACAACAATGTCAAATAAACAACAACAACAACGTCAAATAAACAACAACAACAACAACGTCAACAACAACAACAACAACGTCAAATAAACAACAACAACAACAATGTCAACAACAACAACAACAACGTCAAATAAACAACAACAACAACATCAACAACAACAATGTCAAATAAACAACAACAACAACGTCAAATAAACAACAACAACAAGACCGTCAAATAAACAACAACAACAACAGCGTCAAATAAACAACAACAACAACAACGTCAAATAAACAACAATAAAAACAACGTCAACAACAACAACAACAACGTCAAATAAACAACAACAACAACGTCAACATTAACAACAACGTCAAATAAACAATAACAACAACGTCAAATAAACAATAACAACAACAACAATGTCAAATAAACAACAATAACAACGTCAAATAAACAACAACAACAACAACAACGTCAACAACAACAACGTCAAATAAACAACAACTACAACAACAACGTCAAATAAACAACAACAACAACGTCAAATAAACAACAACAACAATAATAACAACAACAACAACAACAACGTCAAATAAACAACAACAATAACGTCAATTAAATAACAACAACGTCAAATAAATAACAACAAAAACAACAACAACATCAACAACAACAAAAACGTCAAATAAACAACAACAACAACGTCAACAACAACAACTACGTCAAATAAACAAAAACAACGTCAAATAAACAATAACAACAACAACAACGTCAACAACAACAACATCAAATGAACAACAACAACAACGTCAAATAAACAACAACAACGTCAAATAAACAACAACAACAACAACAACGTCAAATAAACAACAACAACAACAATGTCAAATAAACAACAACAACAACAACACCGTCAACAACAACAACAATGTCAAATAAATAACAACAACAACGTCAAATAAACAACAACAACAACGTCAACAACAACAACAACGTCAAATAAACAACAACAATAATGTCACCCACAACAACGTCAAATAAATAACAACAACAATGTCAAATAAACAACAATACTGAAACAACGTCAAATTAACAACAATAACAACAACGTCAACAACAACAACAACAACAACAATGTCAAATAAACAACAACAACAACAACAATGTCAACAACAACAACAATGTCAAATAAATAACAACAACAACGTCAAATAAACAACAACAACAACGTCAACAACAACAACGTCAAATAAACAACAACAACAACGTCAAATAAACAACAACGTCAACAACAACAACAACGTCAAATAAATAACAACAACAACTAAGTCAACAACAACAACAACGTCAAATAAACAACAACAACAACAACGTCAAATAAACAACAACAACAACAACAACGTCAACAACAACAACAACAACGTCAAATAAACAACAACAACAACGTCAACAACAACAACAATGTCAAATAAACAACAACAACAACGTCAAATAAACAACAACAACAACGTCAACAACAACAACAACAACGTCAAATAAACAACAACAACAACAACAATGTCAACAACAACAACAACAACGTCAAATAAACAACAACAACAACATCAACAACAACAATGTCAAATAAACAACAACAACGACGTCAAATAAACAACAACAACAAGACCGTCAAATAAATAACAACAACAACAGCGTCAAAAAACAACAACAACAACAACGTCAAATAAACAACAATAAAAACAACGTCAACAACAACAACAACGTCAAATAAACAACAACAACAACGTCAACATCAACAACAACGTCAAATAAACAATAACAACAACGTCAAATAAACAATAACAACAACAACAATGTCAAATAAACAACAATAACAACGTCAATCAAACAACAACAACAACAACGTCAACAACAACAACAACGTCAAATAAACAACAACAACAACGTCAAATAAACAACAACAACAACGTCAAATAAACAACAACAACAATAATAACAACAACAACAACAACGTCAAATAAACAACAACAACAACGTCAATTAAATAACAACAACGTCAAATAAATAACAACAAAAACAACAACAACATCAACAACAACAAAAACGTCAAATAAACAACAACAACAACGTCAACAAAAACAACTACGTCAAATAAACAAAAACAACAACGTCAAATAAACAATAACAACAACAACAACGTCAACAACAACAACATCAAATGAACAACAACAACAACGTCAAATAAACAACAACAACGTCAAATAAACAACAACAACAACAACAACAACGTCAAATAAACAACAACAACAACAATGTCAAATAAACAACAACAACAACAACACCGTCAACAACAACAACAATGTCAAATAAATAACAACAACAACGTCAAATAAACAACAACAACAACTTCAACAACAACAACAACGTCAAATAAACAACAACAACAACGTCAAATAAACAACAACAACAATAATGTCACCCACAACAACGTCAAATAAATAACAACAACAATGTCAAATAAACAACAATACTGAAACAACATCAAATTAACAACAATAACAACAACGTCAATAACAACAACAACAACAATGTCAAATAAACAACAACAACAACAACAATGTCAACAAAACAACAATGTCAAATAAATAACAACAACAACGTCAAATAAACAACAACAACAACAACGTCAACAACAACAACGTCAAATAAACAACCACAACAACGTCAAATAAACAACAACGTCAACAACAACAACAACAACGTCAAATAAATAACAACAACAACTAAGTCAACAACAACAACAACAACGTCAAATAAACAACAACAACAACAACAACGTCAACAACAACAACAACGTCAAATAAACAACAACAACAACGTCAACAACAACAACAATGTCAAATAAACAACAACAACAACGTCAAATAAACAACAACAACAACAACGTCAACAACAACAACAACGTCAAATAAACAACAACAACAACAACTATGTCAACAACAACAACAACAACGTCAAATAAACAACAACAACAACATCAACAACAACAATGTCAAATAAACAACAACAACAACGTCAAATAAACAACAACAACAACATCAACAACAACAATGTCAAATAAACAACAACAACAACAACGTCAAATAAACAAAAACAACAACAACAACGTCAAATAAACAACAATAAAAACAACGTCAACAACAACAACAACAACGTCAAATAAACAACAACAACGTCAACAACAACAACAACGTCAAATAAACAATAACAACAACGTCAAATAAACAATAACAACAACAACAATGTCAAATAAACAACAATAACAACGTCAAATAAACAACAACAACAACAACGTCAACAACAACAACAACGTCAAATAAACAACAACAACAACAACGTCAAATAAACAACAACAACAACAACGTCAAATAAACAACAACAACAATAATAACAACAACAACAACGTCAAATAAACAACAACAACAACGTCAATTAAATAACAACAAAGTCAAATAAATAACAACAAAAACAACAACAACATCAACAACAACAAAAACGTCAAATAAACAACAATAACAACGTCAACAACAACAACGTCAAATAAACAACAACAACAACGTCAAATAAATAACAACGTCAACAAAAACAACAACGTCAAATAAATAACAACAACAACTAAGTCAACAACAACAACAACGTCAAATAAACAACAACAACAACGTCAAATAAATAACAACAACAACAACGTCAACAACAACAACAACAATAATGTCAAATAAACAACAACAACAACGTCAACAACAACAACAATGTCAAATAAACAACAACAACAACGTCAAATAAACAACAACAACAACAACGTCAACAACAACAACAACAACGTCAAATAAACAACAACAACAACAACTATGTCAACAACAACAACAACGTCAAATAAACAACAACAACAACAACATCAACAACAACAACGTCAAATAAACAACAACAACAACGTCAAATAAACAACAACAACAAGACCGTCAAATAAACAACAACAACAACGTCAAATAAACAACAACAACAACAACAACAACGTCAAATAAACAACAACAACAACAACGTCAACAACAACAACAACGTCAAATAAACAACAACAACAACAACAACTATGTCAACAACAACAACAACGTCAAATAAACAACAACAACAACAACAACAACGTCAACAACAACAACAACGTCAAATAAACAACAACAACAACAACGTCAAATAAACAACAACAACAACAACAACACCGTCAATAAACAACAACAACAACGTCAAATAAACAACAACAACAACAACAACCTCAACAACAACAACAACAACAATGTAAAATAAACAACAACAACAACAACAACTATGTCAACAACAACAACAACGTCAAATAAACAACAACATCAACAACATCAACAACAACAACGTCAAATAAACAACAACAACAACAACAACGTCAAATAAACAACAACAAAAACAACACCGTCAAATAAACAACAACAACAACAACATCAAATAAACAACAACAATAACAACAACAACAACAACACCGTCAACAACAACAACAATGTCAAATAAACAACAACAACGTCAAATAAACAACAACAACATCAACAACAACAACAACGTCAAATAAACAACAACAACAATTACAACGTCAAATAAACAACAACAACAACAACAACACCGTCAAATAAACAACAACAACGTCAAATAAACAACAACAACATCAACAACAACAAAAACGTCAAATAAACAACAACAACAACAACAACAACAACGTCAATAACAATAACTACGTAAAATAAACAACAACAACGTCAAACAAACAATAATAACAACAACAACGTCAACAACAACAACGTCAAATAAACAACAACAACAACGTCAAATAAACAATAACAACGTCAAATAAAGAACAACAACAACAACAACAACGTCAAATAAACAACAACAACGTCAACAACAACAACTATGTCAAATAAACAACAACAACAACACCGTCAACAACAACAACGTCAAATAAACAACAACAACAACGTCAAATAAACAACAATAACAACAACAATGTCAAATAAACAACAACAATAACAATAACAACAACAACAACGTCAAATATACAACAACATCAAATGAACAACAACAACAACGTCAAATAAACAACAACAACAACGTCAAATAAACAACAACGTCAACAACAACAACAACGTCAAATAAATAACAACAACAACTAAGTCAACAACAACAACAACGTCAAATAAACAACAACAACAACAACGTCAAATAAACAACAACAACAACAACAACGTCAACAACAACAACAACAACGTCAAATAAACAACAACAACAACGTCAACAACAACAACAATGTCAAATAAACAACAACAACAACGTCAAATAAACAACAACAACAACAACGTCAACAACAACAACAACAACGTCAAATAAACAACAACAACAACAATGTCAACAACAACAACAACAACGTCAAATAAACAACAACAACAACATCAACAACAACAATGTCAAATAAACAACAACAACAACGTCAAATAAACAACAACAACAAGACCGTCAAATAAACAACAACAACAACAGCGTCAAATAAACAACAACAACAACAACAACGTCAAATAAACAACAATAAAAACAACGTCAACAACAACAACAACAACGTCAAATAAACAACAACAACAACGTCAACATTAACAACAACGTCAAATAAACAATAACAACAACGTCAAATAAACAATAACAACAACAACAATGTCAAATAAACAACAATAACAACATCAAATAAACAACAACAACAACAACAACGTCAAATAAACAACAACAACAACAACAACGTCAAATAAACAACAACAACAACAACAACGTCAAATAAACAACAACAACAACGTCAAATAAACAACAACAACAATAATAACAACAACAACAACAACAACGTCAAATAAACAACAACAACAACGTCAATTAAATAACAACAACGTCAAATAAATAACAACAAAAACAACAACAACATCAACAACAACAAAAACGTCAAATAAACAACAACAACAACGTCAACAACAACAACTACGTCAAATAAACAAAAACAACGTCAAATAAACAATAACAACAACAACAACGTCAACAACAACAACATCAAATGAACAACAACAACAACGTCAAATAAACAACAACAACGTCAAATAAACAACAACAACAACAACAACAACGTCAAATAAACAACAACAACAACAATGTCAAATAAACAACAACAACAACAACACCGTCAACAACAACAACAATGTCAAATAAATAACAACAACAACGTCAAATAAACAACAACAACAACGTCAACAACAACAACAACGTCAAATAAACAACAACAATAATGTCACCCACAACAACGTCAAATAAATAACAACAACAATGTCAAATAAACAACAATACTGAAACAACGTCAAATTAACAACAATAACAACAACGTCAACAACAACAACAACAACAACAACAATGTCAAATAAACAACAACAACAACAACAATGTCAACAACAACAACAATGTCAAATAAATAACAACAACAACGTCAAATAAACAACAACAACAACGTCAACAACAACAACGTCAAATAAACAACAACAACAACGTCAAATAAACAACAACGTCAACAACAACAACAACGTCAAATAAATAACAACAACAACTAAGTCAACAACAACAACAACGTCAAATAAACAACAACAACAACAACGTCAAATAAACAACAACAACAACAACAACGTCAACAACAACAACAACAACGTCAAATAAACAACAACAACAACGTCAACAACAACAACAATGTCAAATAAACAACAACAACAACGTCAAATAAACAACAACAACAACAACAACGTCAACAACAACAACAACAACGTCAAATAAACAACAACAACAACAACAATGTCAACAACAACAACAACAACAACGTCAAATAAACAACAACAACATCAACAACAACAATGTCAAATAAACAACAACAACGACGTCAAATAAACAACAACAACAAGACCATCAAATAAATAACAACAACAACAGCGTCAAATAAACAACAACAACAACAACGTCAAATAAACAACAATAAAAACAACGTCAACAACAACAACAACGTCAAATAAACAACAACAACAACGTCAACATCAACAACAACGTCAAATAAACAATAACAACAACGTCAAATAAACAATAACAACAACAACAATGTCAAATAAACAACAATAACAACGTCAATCAAACAACAACAACAACAACGTCAACAACAACAACAACGTCAAATAAACAACAACAACAACGTCAAATAAACAACAACAACAACGTCAAATAAACAACAACAACAATAATAACAACAACAACAACAACGTCAAATAAACAACAACAACAACGTCAATTAAATAACAACAACGTCAAATAAATAACAACAAAAACAACAACAACATCAACAACAACAAAAACGTCAAATAAACAACAACAACAACGTCAACAAAAACAACTACGTCAAATAAACAAAAACAACAACGTCAAATAAACAATAACAACAACAACAACGTCAACAACAACAACATCAAATGAACAACAACAACAACGTCAACAACAACAACAACAACGTCAAATAAACAACAACAACAACAACAACAACGTCAAATAAACAACAACAACAACAATGTCAAATAAACAACAACAACAACACCGTCAACAACAACAACAATGTCAAATAAATAACAACAACAACGTCAAATAAACAACAACAACAACTTCAACAACAACAACAACGTCAAATAAACAACAACAACAACGTCAAATAAACAACAACAACAATAATGTCACCCACAACAACGTCAAATAAATAACAACAACAATGTCAAATAAACAACAATACTGAAACAACGTCAAATTAACAACAATAACATCAACGTCAACAACAACAACAACAACAATGTCAAATAAACAACAACAACAACAACAATGTCAACAAAACAACAATGTCAAATAAATAACAACAACAACGTCAAATAAACAACAACAACAACAACGTCAACAACAACAACGTCAAATAAACAACCACAACAACGTCAAATAAACAACAACGTCAACAACAACAACAACAACGTCAAATAAATAACAACAACAACTAAGTCAACAACAACAACAACAACGTCAAATAAACAACAACAACAACAACAACGTCAACAACAACAACAACAACGTCAAATAAACAACAACAACAACGTCAACAACAACAACAATGTCAAATAAACAACAACAACAACGTCAAATAAACAACAACAACAACAACGTCAACAACAACAACAACGTCAAATAAACAACAACAACAACAACTATGTCAACAACAACAACAACAACGTCAAATAAACAACAACAACAACATCAACAACAACAATGTCAAATAAACAACAACAACAACGTCAAATAAACAACAACAACAACAACATCAACAACAATGTCAAATAAACAACAACAACAACAACGTCAAATAAACAAAAACAACAACAACAACGTCAAATAAACAACAATAAAAACAACGTCAACAACAACAACAACAACGTCAAATAAACAACAACAACGTCAACAACAACAACAACGTCAAATAAACAATAACAACAACGTCAAATAAACAATAACAACAACAACAATGTCAAATAAACAACAATAACAACGTCAAATAAACAACAACAACAACAACAACGTCAACAACAACAACAACGTCAAATAAACAACAACAACAACAACGTCAAATAAACAACAACAACAACAACGTCAAATAAACAACAACAACAATAATAACAACAACAACAACGTCAAATAAACAACAACAACAACGTCAATTAAATAACAACAAAGTCAAATAAATAACAACAAAAACAACAACAACATCAACAACAACAAAAACGTCAAATAAACAACAACAACAACGTCAACAACAACAACGTCAAATAAACAACAACAACAACGTCAAATAAATAACAACGTCAACAAAAACAACAACGTCAAATAAATAACAACAACAACTAAGTCAACAACAACAACAACGTCAAATAAACAACAACAACAACGTCAAATAAATAACAACAACAACAACGTCAACAACAACAACAACAATAATGTCAAATAAACAACAACAACAACGTCAACAACAACAACAATGTCAAATAAACAACAACAATAACGTCAAATAAACAACAACAACAACAACGTCAACAACAACAACAACAACGTCAAATAAACAACAACAACAACAACTATGTCAACAACAACAACAACGTCAAATAAACAACAACAACAACATCAACAACAACAACGTCAAATAAACAACAACAACAACGTCAAATAAACAACAACAACAAGACCGTCAAATAAACAACAACAACAACGTCAAATAAACAACAACAACAACAACAACGTCAAATAAACAACAACAACAACAACGTCAACAACAACAACAACGTCAAATAAACAACAACAACAACAACAACTATGTCAACAACAACAACAACGTCAAATAAACAACAACAACAACAACAACAACGTCAACAACAACAACAACGTCAAATAAACAACAACAACAACAACGTCAAATAAACAACAACAACAACAACAACAACACCGTCAATAAACAACAACAACAACGTCAAATAAACAACAACAACAACAACCTCAACAACAACAACAACAACAATGTAAAATAAACAACAACAACAACAACAACTATGTCAACAACAACAACAACGTCAAATAAACAACAACATCAACAACATCAACAACAACAACGTCAAATAAACAACAACAACAACAACAACGTCAAATAAACAACAACAAAAACAACACCGTCAAATAAACAACAACAACAACAACATCAAATAAACAACAACAATAACAACAACAACAACAACACCGTCAACAACAACAACAATGTCAAATAAACAACAACAACGTCAAATAAACAACAACAACATCAACAACAACAACAACGTCAAATAAACAACAACAACAATTACAACGTCAAATAAACAACAACAACAACAACAACACCGTCAAATAAACAACAACAACGTCAAATAAACAACAACAACATCAACAACAACAAAAACGTCAAATAAACAACAACAACAACAACAACGTCAATAACAATAACTACGTAAAATAAACAACAACAACGTCAAACAAACAATAATAACAACAACAACGTCAACAACAACAACGTCAAATAAACAACAACAACAACGTCAAATAAACAATAACAACGTCAAATAAAGAACAACAACAACAACAACAACGTCAAATAAACAACAACAACGTCAACAACAACAACTATGTCAAATAAACAACAACAACAACACCGTCAACAACAACAACGTCAAATAAACAACAACAACAACGTCAAATAAACAACAATAACAACAACAATGTCAAATAAACAACAACAATAACAATAACAACAACAACAACGTCAAATATACAACAACAAGAACAAAAACGTCAAATAAACAACAACAACAACAACGTCAACAACAACAACTACGGCAAATAAACAACAACAACAACGTCAAATAAACAACAACAACAACAACAACAATGTCACCCACAACAACGTCAAATAAATAACAACAACAATGTCAAATAAACAACAATACTAAAACAACGTCAAATAAACAACAACAACAACAACAACAACGTCAACAACAACAACAACAATGTCAAATAAACAACAACAACAACAACAACAACATCAACAACAACAAAAACGTCAAATAAACAACAACAACAACAACAACAACGTCAACAACAACAACAACTTCAAATAAACAACAACAACAACGTCAAATAAACAACAACAACGTCAAATAAACAACAACGTCAACAACAACAACAACAACGTGAAATAAACAACAACAACTATGTCAACAACAACAACAACATCAAATAAACAACAACAACAACAACAACGTCAAATAAACAACAACAACAATAACGACGTCAAATAAACAACAACAACAACAACACCGTCAAATAAACAACGACAACAACGCCAAATAAACAACAACAACAACGTCAAATAAACAACAACAACAACGTCAAATAAACAACAACAACAACAACAACGTCAACAACAACAACGTCAAATAAACAACAACAACAACAACAACAACTATGTCAACAACAACAACAACGTCAAATAAACAACAACAACAACAACAACGTCAACAACAACAACAACGTCAAATAAATAACAACAACAACGTCAAATAAACAACAATAACAACGTCAACAACAACAACAACGTCAAATAAACAACAACAACAACGTCAAATAAACAACAACAACAATGTCACCCACAACAACGTCAAATAAATAACAACAACAATGTCAAATAAACAACAATACTAAAATAACGTCAAATAAACAACAACAACAACAACAACAACGTCAACAACAACAACAACAATGTCAAATAAACAACAACAACAACAACGTCAACAACAACAACAATGTCAAATAAATAACAACAACAACGTCAAATAAACAACAACAACAACAACGTCAACAACAACGTCAAATAAACAACAACAACAACGTCAAATAAATAACAACGTCAACAACAACAACAACGTCAAATAAATAACAACAACAACTAAGTCAACAACAACAACAACGTCAAATAAACAACAACAACAACGTCAAATAAATAACAACAACAACAACGTCAACAACAACAACAACAACAATGTCAAATAAACAACAACAACAACGTCAACAACAACAACAATGTCAAATAAACAACAACAACAACGTCAAATAAACAACAACAACAACAACGTCAACAACAACAACAACGTCAAATAAACAACAACAACAATAACTATGTCAACAACAACAACAACGTCAAATAAACAACAACAACAACAACATCAACAACAACAACGTCAAATAAACAACAACAACAAGACCGTCAAATAAACAACAACAACAACGTCAAATAAACAACAACAACAACGTCAAATAAACAACAACAACAACGTCAACAACAACAACAACGTCAAATAAACAACAACAACAACGACAACTATGTCAACAACAACAACAACGTCAAATAAACAACAACAACAACAACAACAACAACAACGTCAACAACAACAACAACGTCAAATAAACAACAACAACAACAACAACAACAACGTTAAATAAATAACAACAACAACAACACCGTCAAATAAACAACAACAACAATGTCAAATAAACAACAACAACAACAACCTCAACAACAACAACAACAATGTAAAATAAACAACAACAACAACAACAACAACAACTATGTCAACAACAACAACAACGTCAAATAAACAACAACAACAACAACGTCAACAACAACAACGTCAAATAAACAACAACAACAACAACAATAACGTCAAATAAACAACAACAAAAACAACACCGTCAAATAAACAACAACAACAACAACGTCAAATAAACAACAACAATAACAACAACAACAACACCGTCAACAACAACAACAATGTCAAATAAACAACAACAACGTCAAATAAACAACAACAACATCAACAACAACAACGTCAAATAAACAACAACAACAATAACAACGTCAAATAAACAACAACAACAACAACACCGTCAAATAAACAACAACAACGTCAAATAAACAACAACAACAACATCAACAATAACAAAAACGTCAAATAAACAACAACAACAACAACAACAACAACGTCAATAACAATAACTACGTAAAATAAACAACAACAACGTCAAACTAACAATAACAACAACAACAACGTCAAATAAACAACAACAACAACGTCAAATAAACAACAATAACAACAACAATGTCAAATAAACAACAACAACAACAATAACAACAACAACGTTAAATATACAACAACAACAACAACAAAAACGTCAAATAAACAACAACAACAACAACAACGTCAACAACAACAACTACGTCAAATAAACAACAACAACAACGACAAATAAACAACAACAACAACAACAATGTCACCCACAACTACGTCAAATAAATAACAACAACAATGTCAAATAAACAATAATACCAAAACAACGTCAAATAAACAACAACAACAACAATAACGTCAACAACAACAACAACAACAATGTCAAATAAACAACAACAACAACAACGTCAACAACAACAACAATGTCAAATAAATAACAACAACAACGTCAAATAAACAACAACAACAACGTCAACAACAAAAACAACGTCAAATAAACAACAACAACAACGTCAAATAAACAACAACAACAATAATGTCACCCACAACAACATCAAATAAATAACAACAACAATGTCAAATAAACAACAATACGGAAACAACGTCAAATTAACAACAACAACAACAACGTCAACAACAACAACAACAACAATAATGTCAAATAAACAACAACAACAACAACAATGTCAACAACAACAACAATGTCAAATAAATAACAACAACAACGTCAAATAAACAACAACAACAACGTCAACAACAACGTCAAATAAACAACAACAACAACGTCAAATAAACAACAACGTCAACAACAACAACAACGTCAAATAAATAACAACAACAACTAAGTCAACAACAACAACAACGTCAAATAAACAACAACAACAACAACAACGTCAAATAAACAACAACAACAACAACAACGTCAACAACAACAACAACAACGTCAAATAAACAACAACAACAACGTCAACAACAACAACAATGTCAAATAAACAACAACAACAACGTCAAATAAACAACAATAACAACAACGTCAACAACAACAACAACAACGTCAAATAAACAACAACAACAAATATGTCAACAACAACAACAACAACGTCAAATAAACAACAACAACAACATCAACAACAACAATGTCAAATAAACAACAACAACAACGTCAAATAAACAACAACAACAAGACCGTCAAATAAACAACAACAACAACAGCGTCAAATAAACAACAACAACAACAACGTCAAATAAACAACAATAAAAACAACGTCAACAACAACAACAACGTCAAATAAACAACAACAACAACGTCAACATCAACAACAACGTCAAATAAACAATAACAACAACGTCAAATAAACAATAACAACAACAACAATGTCAAATAAACAACAATAACAACGTCAAATAAACAACAACAACAACAACAACAACGTCAACAACAACAACAACGTCAAATAAACAACAACAACAACAACGTCAAATAAACAACAACAACAACGTCAAATAAACAACAACAACAATAATAACAACAACAACAACGTCAAATAAACAACAACAACAACATCAATTAAATAACAACAACGTCAAATAAATAACAACAAAAACAACAACAACATCAACAACAACAAAAACGTCAAATAAACAACAACAACAACGTCAACAACAACAACTACGTCAAATAAACAAAAACAACAACGTCAAATAAACAATAACAACAACAACAACGTCAACAACAACAACATCAAATGAACAACAACAACAACGTCAAATAAACAACAACAACGTCAAATAAACAACAACAACAACAACAACAACGTCAAATAAACAACAACAACAACAATGTCAAATAAACAACAACAACAACAACACCGTCAACAACAACAACAATGTCAAATAAATAACAACAACAACGTCAAATAAACAACAACAACAACGTCAACAACAACAACAACGTCAAATAAACAACAACAACAACGTCAAATAAACAACAACAACAATAATGTCACCCACAACAACGTCAAATAAATAACAAAAACAATGTCAAATAAACAACAATACTGAAACAACGTCAAATTAACAACAATAACAACAACGTCAACAACAACAACAACAACAACAATGTCAAATAAACAACAACAACAACAACAATGTCAACAACAACAACAACAACAATGTCAAATAAATAACAACAACAACGTCAAATAAACAACAACAACAACGTCAACAACAACAACGTCAAATAAACAACAACAACAACGTCAAATAAACAACAACGTCAACAACAACAACAACGTCAAATAAATAACAACAACTACTAAGTCAACAACAACAACAACGTCAAATAAACAACAACAACAACGACGTCAAATAAACAACAACAACAACAACAACGTCAACAACAACAACAACAACGTCAAATAAACAACAACAACAACGTCAACAACAACAACAATGTCAAATAAACAACAACAACAACGTCAAATAAACAACAACAACAACAACAACGTCAACAACAACAACAACAACGTCAAATAAACAACAACAACATTAACAATGTCAACAACAACAACAACAACAACGTCAAATAAACAACAACAACAACATCAACAACAACAATGTCAAATAAACAACAACAACAACGTCAAATAAACAACAACAACAAGACCGTCAAATAAACAACAACAACAACAGCGTCAAATAAACAACAACAACAACGTCAAATAAACAACAATAAAAACAACGTCAACAACAACAACAACGTCAAATAAACAACAACAACAACGTCAACATCAACAACAACGTCAAATAAACAATAACAACGTCAAATAAACAATAACAACAACAACAATGTCAAATAAACAACAATAACAACGTCAAATAAACAACAACAACAACAACAACGTCAACAACAACAACAACGTCAAATAAACAACAACAACGTTAAATAAACAACAACAACAACGTCAAATAAACAACAACAACAATAATAACAACAACAACAACAACGTCAAATAAACAACAACAACAACGTCAATTAAATAACAACAACGTCAAATAAATAACAACAAAAACAACAACAACATCAACAACAACAAAAACGTCAAATAAACAACAACAACAACGTCAACAACAACAACTACGTCAAATAAACAAAAACAACAACGTCAAATAAACAATAACAACAACAACAACGTCAACAACAACAACATCAAATGAACAACAACAACAACGTCAAATAAACAACAACAACGTCAAATAAACAACAACAACAACAACAACAACGTCAAATAAACAACAACAACAACAATGTCAAATAAACAACAACAACAACAACACCGTCAACAACAACAACAATGTCAAATAAATAACAACAACAACGTCAAATAAACAACAACAACAACGTCAACAACAACAACAACGTCAAATAAACAATAACAACAACGTCAAATAAACAACAACAACAATAATGTCACCCACAACAACGTCAAATAAATAACAACAACAATGTCAAATAAACAACAATACTGAAACAACGTCAAATTAACAACAATAACAACAACGTCAACAACAACAACAACAACAACAATGTCAAATAAACAACAACAACAACAACAATGTCAACAAAACAACAATGTCAAATAAATAACAACAACAACGTCAAATAAACAACAACAACAACAACGTCAACAACAACAACGTCAAATAAACAACAACGTCAACAACAACAACAACGTCAAATAAATAACAACAACAACTAAGTCAACAACAACAACAACAACGTCAAATAAACAACAACAACAACAACGTCAAATAAACAACAACAACAACAACAACGTCAACAACAACAACAACAACGTCAAATAAACAACAACAACAACGTCAACAACAACAACAATGTCAAATAAACAACAACAATAACGTCAAATAAACAACAACAACAACAACGTCAACAACAACAACAACGTCAAATAAACAACAACAACAACAACTATGTCAACAACAACAACAACAACGTCAAATAAACAACAACAACAACATCAACAACAACAATGTCAAATAAACAACAACAACAACGTCAACAACAACAACAACGTCAAATAAACAACAACAACAACAACGTCAAATAAACAACAACAACAACAACAACAACGTCAACAACAACAACAACAACGTCAAATAAACAACAACAACAACGTCAACAACAACAACAATGTCAAATAAACAACAACAACAACTTCAAATAAACAACAACAACAACAACAACAACGTCAACAACAACAACGACAACGTCAAATAAACAACAACAACAACAACAATGTCAACAACAACAACAACAACGTCAAATAAACAACAACAACAACATCAACAACAACAATGTCAAATAAACAACAACAACAACGTCAAATAAACAACAACAACAAGACCGTCAAATAAACAACAACAACAACAGCGTCAAATAAACAACAACAACAACAACGTCAAATAAACAACAATAAAAACAACGTCAACAACAACAACAACGTCAAATAAACAACAACAACAACGTCAACATCAACAACAACGTCAAATAAACAATAACAACAACGTCAAATAAACAATAACAACAACAACAATGTCAAATAAACAACAATAACAATGTCAAATAAACAACAACAACAACAACAACGTCAACAACAACAACAACGTCAAATAAACAACAACAACAACGTCAAATAAACAACAACAACAACGTCAAATAAACAACAACAACAATAATAACAACAACAACAACAACGTCAAATAAACAACAACAACAACGTCAATTAAATAACAACAATGTACAAATAAATAACAACAAAAACAACAACAACATCAACAACAACAAAAACGTCAAATAAACAACAACAACAACGTCAACAACAACAACTACGTCAAATAAACAAAAACAACAACGTCAAATAAACAATAACAACAACAACAACGTCAACAACAACAACTACGTCAAATAAACAAAAACAACAACGTCAAATAAACAATAACAACAACAACAACGTCAACAACAACAACATCAAATGAACAACAACAACAACGTCAAATAAACAACAACAACGTCAAATAAACAACAACAACAACAACAACAACAACGTCAAATAAACAACAACAACAACAATGTCAAATAAACAACAACAACAACAACACCGTCAACAACAACAACAATGTCAAATAAATAACAACAACAACGTCAAATAAACAACAACAACAACGTCAACAACAACAACAACGTCAAATAAACAACAACAACAACGTCAAATAAACAACAACAACAATAATGTCACCCACAACAACGTCAAATAAATAACAAAAACAATGTCAAATAAACAACAATACTGAAACAACGTCAAATTAACAACAATAACAACAACGTCAACAACAACAACAACAACAACAACAATGTCAAATAAACAACAACAACAACAACAATGTCAACAACAACAACAACAATGTCAAATAAATAACAACAACAACGTCAAATAAACAACAACAACAACGTCAACAACAACAACGTCAAATAAACAACAACAACAACGTCAAATAAACAACAACGTCAACAACAACAACAACGTCAAATAAATAACAACAACAACTAAGTCAACAACAACAACAACGTCAAATAAACAACAACAACAACAACGTCAAATAAACAACAACAACAACAACAACGTCAACAACAACAACAACGTCAAATAAACAACAACAACAACGTCAACAACAACAACAATGTCAAATAAACAACAACAACAACGTCAAATAAACAACAACAACAACAACAACAACGTCAACAACAACAACAACAACGTCAAATAAACAACAACAACAACAACAATGTCAACAACAACAACAACAACGTCAAATAAACAACAACAATAACATCAACAACAACAATGTCAAATAAACAACAACAACAACGTCAAATAAACAACAACAACAAGACCGTCAAATAAACAACAACAACAACAGCGTCAAATAAACAACAACAACAACAACGTCAAATAAACAACAATAAAAACAACGTCAACAACAACAACAACGTCAAATAAACAACAACAACAACGTCAACATCAACAACAACGTCAAATAAACAATAACAACAACGTCAAATAAACAATAACAACAACAACAATGTCAAATAAACAACAATAACAACGTCAAATAAACAACAACAACAACAATAACGTCAACAACAACAACAACGTCAAATAAACAACAACAACAACAACAACGTCAAATAAACAACAACAACAACAATGTCAAATAAACAACAACAACAACAACACCGTCAACAACAACAACAATGTCAAATAAATAACAACAACAACGTCAAATAAACAACAACAACAACGTCAACAACAACAACAACGTCAAATAAACAATAACAACAACGTCAAATAAACAACAACAACAATAATGTCACCCACAACAACGTCAAATAAATAACAACAACAATGTCAAATAAACAACAATACTGAAACAACGTCAAATTAACAACAATAACAACAACGTCAACAACAACAACAACAACAACAATGTCAAATAAACAACAACAACAACAACAATGTCAACAAAACAACAATGTCAAATAAATAACAACAACAACGTCAAATAAACAACAACAACAACAACGTCAAATAAACAACGTCAAATAAACAACAACGTCAACAACAACAACAACGTCAAATAAATAACAACAACAACTAAGTCAACAACAACAACAACAACGTCAAATAAACAACAACAACAACAACGTCAAATAAACAACAACAACAACAACAACGTCAACAACAACAACAACAACGTCAACAACAACAACAACAACGTCAAATAAACAACAACAACAACGTCAACAACAACAACAATGTCAAATAAACAACAACAATAACGTCAAATAAACAACAACAACAACAACGTCAACAACAACAACAACGTCAAATAAACAACAACAACAACAACTATGTCAACAACAACAACAACAACGTCAAATAAACAACAACAACAACATCAACAACAACAATGTCAAATAAACAACAACAACAACGTCAAATAAACAACAACAACAACAACATCAACAACAACAATGTCAAATAAACAACAACAACAACAACGTCAAATAAACAAAAACAACAACAACAACGTCAAATAAACAACAATAAAAACAACGTCAACAACAACAACAACAACGTCAAATAAACAACAACAACAACGTCAACAACAACAACAACGTCAAATAAACAATAACAACAACGTCAAATAAACAATAACAACAACAATGTCAAATAAACAACAATAACAACGTCAAATAAACAACAACAACAACAACAACGTCAACAACAACAACAACGTCAAATAAACAACAACAACAACAACGTCAAATAAACAACAACAACAACAACGTCAAATAAACAACAACAACAATAATAACAACAACAACAACAACGTCAAATAAACAACAACAACAACGTCAATTAAATAACAACAACGTCAAATAAATAACAACAAAAACAACAACAACATCAACAACAACAAAAACGTCAAATAAACAACAACAACAACGTCAACAACAACAACTACGTCAAATAAACAAAAACAACAACGTCAAATAAACAATAACAACAACAACAACGTCAACAACAACAACATCAAATGAACAACAACAACAACGTCAAATAAACAACAACAACGTCAAATAAACAACAACAACAACAACAACAACGTCAAATAAACAACAACAACAACAATGTCAAATAAACAACAACAACAACAACACCGTCAACAACAACAACAATGTCAAATAAATAACAACAACAACGTCAAATAAACAACAACAACAACGTCAACAACAACAACAACGTCAAATAAACAACAACAACAACGTCAAATAAACAACAACAACAATAATGTCACCCACAACAACGTCAAATAAATAACAAAAACAATGTCAAATAAACAACAATACTGAAACAACGTCAAATTAACAACAATAACAACAACGTCAACAACAACAACAACAACAACAATGTCAAATAAACAACAACAACAACAACAATGTCAACAACAACAACAACAACAATGTCAAATAAATAACAACAACAACGTCAAATAAACAACAACAACAACGTCAACAACAACAACGTCAAATAAACAACAACAACAACGTCAAATAAACAACAACGTCAACAACAACAACGTCAAATAAATAACAACAACAACTAAGTCAACAACAACAACAACGTCAAATAAACAACAACAACAACAACGTCAAATAAACAATAACAACAACAACAACAACAACGTCAACAACAACAACAACAACGTCAAATAAACAACAACAACAACGTCAACAACAACAACAATGTCAAATAAACAACAACAACAACGTCAAATAAACAACAACAACAACAACAACAACGTCAACAACAACAACGACAACGTCAAATAAACAACAACAACAACAACAATGTCAACAACAACAACAACAACGTCAAATAAACAACAACAACAACATCAACAACAACAATGTCAAATAAACAACAACAACAACGTCAAATAAACAACAACAACAAGACCGTCAAATAAACAACAACAACAACAGCGTCAAATAAACAACAACAACAACAACGTCAAATAAACAACAATAAAAACAACGTCAACAACAACAACAACGTCAAATAAACAACAACAACAACGTCAACATCAACAACAACGTCAAATAAACAATAACAACAACGTCAAATAAACAATAACAACAACAACAATGTCAAATAAACAACAATAACAACGTCAAATAAACAACAACAACAACAACAACAACGTCAACAACAACAACAACGTCAAATAAACAACAACAACAACGTCAAATAAACAACAACAACAACGTCAAATAAACAACAACAACAATAATAACAACAACAACAACGTCAAATAAACAACAACAACAACGTCAATTAAATAACAACAATGTACAAATAAATAACAACAAAAACAACAACAACATCAACAACAACAAAAACGTCAAATAAACAACAACAACAACGTCAACAACAACAACTACGTCAAATAAACAAAAACAACAACGTCAAATAAACAATAACAACAACAACAACGTCAACAACAACAACATCAAATGAACAACAACAACAACGTCAAATAAACAACAACAACGTCAAATAAACAACAACAACAACAACAACGTCAAATAAACAACAACAACAACAATGTCAAATAAACAACAACAACAACAACACCGTCAACAACAACAACAATGTCAAATAAATAACAACAACAACGTCAAATAAACAACAACAACAACGTCAACAACAACAACAACGTCAAATAAACAATAACAACAACGTCAAATAAACAACAACAACAATAATGTCACCCACAACAACGTCAAATAAATAACAACAACAATGTCAAATAAACAACAATACTGAAACAACGTCAAATTAACAACAATAACAACAACGTCAACAACAACAACAACAACGTCAAATAAACAATAACAACAACGTCAAATAAATAACAACAACAACGTCAAATAAACAACAACAACAACGTCAACAACAACAACAACGTCAAATAAACAATAACAACAACGTCAAATAAACAACAACAACAATAATGTCACCCACAACAACGTCAAATAAATAACAACAACAATGTCAAATAAACAACAATACTGAAACAACGTCAAATTAACAACAATAACAACAACGTCAACAACAACAACAACAATGTCAAATAAACAACAACAACAACAACAACAATGTCAACAAAACAACAATGTCAAATAAATAACAACAACAACGTCAAATAAACAACAACAACAACAACGTCAACAACAACAACGTCAAATAAACAACAACAACAACGTCAAATAAACAACAACGTCAACAACAACAACAACGTCAAATAAATAACAACAACAACTAAGTCAACAACAACAACAACAACGTCAAATAAACAACAACAACAACAACAACAACGTCAAATAAACAACAACAACAACAACAACAACGTCAACAACAACAACAACAACGTCAAATAAACAACAACAACAACGTCAACAACAACAACAATGTCAAATAAACAACAACAATAACGTCAAATAAACAACAACAACAACAACGTCAACAACAACAACAACGTCAAATAAACAACAACAACAACAATTATGTCAACAACAACAACAACAACGTCAAATAAACAACAACAACAACATCAACAACAACAATGTCAAATAAACAACAACAACAACGTCAAATAAACAACAACAACAACAACTATGTCAACAACAACAACAACAACGTCAAATAAACAACAACAACAACAACAACATCAACAACAACAACGTCAAATAAACAACAACAACAACAACGTCAAATAAACAACAACAACAAGACCGTCAAATAAACAACAACAACAACAACAGCGTCAAATAAATAACAACAACAACAACGTCAAATAAACAACAATAAAAACAACGTCAACAACAACAACAACGTCAAATAAACAACAACAACAACAACGTCAACAACAACAACAACGTCAAATAAACAATAACAACAACGTTAAATAAACAATAACAACAACAACAATGTCAAATAAACAACAATAACAACATCAAATAAACAACAACAACAACAACAACAACGTCAACAACAACAAAAACGTCAAATAAACAACAACAACAACGTCAAATAAACAACAACAACAACAACGTCAAATAAACAACAACAACAACAATAACAACAACAACAACAACGTCAAATAAGCAACAACAACAACAACGTCAATTAAACAACATCAACATCAAATAAATAACAACAAAAACAACAACAACATCAACAACAACAAAAACGTCAAATAAACAACAACAACAACAATGTCAACAACAACAACTACGTCAAATAAATAAAAACAACTACGTCAAATAAACAATAACAACAACAACAACATCAAATGAACAACAACAACAACGTCAAATAAACAACAACAACGTCAAATAAACAACAACAACAACAACAACGTCAAATAAACAACAACAACAACAACAATGTCAAATAAACAACAACAACAACACCATCATCAACAACAACAATGTCAAATAAAAAACAACAACAACAGCGTCAAATAAACAACAACAACAACTATGTCAACAACAACAACAACGTCAAATAAACAACAACAACAACAACGTCAATTAAACAACATCAACATCAAATAAATAACAACAAAAACAACAACAACATCAACAACAACAAAAACGTCAAATAAACAACAACAACAACGTCAAATAAACAATAACAACAACAACAACATCAAATGAACAACAACAACAACGTCAAATAAACAACAACAACGTCAAATAAACAACAACAACAACAACAACAACAACGTCAAATAAACAACAACAACAACAACAACAATGTCAAATAAACAACAACAACAACACCGTCAACAACAACAACAATGTCAAATAAAAAACAACAACAACAACAGCGTCAAATAAACAACAACAACAACTATGTCAACAACAACAACAATGTCAAATAAACAACAACAACAACAACGTCAAGTAAACAACAATAACAATAATGTCACCCACAACAACGTCAAATAAATAACAACAACAATGTCAAATAAACAACAATACTGAAACAACGTCAAATTAACAACAATAACAACAACGTCAACAACAACAACAACAATGTCAAATAAACAACAACAACAACAACAATGTCAACAACAACAACAATGTCAAATAAATAACAACAACAACGTCAAATAAACAACAACAACAACGTCAACAACAACAACAACGTCAAATAAACAACAACAACAACAACGTCAAATAAACAACAACAACAACAACAACAACAACGTCAAATAAACAACAACAACAACGTCAACAACAACAACAATGTCAAATAAACAACAACAACAACGTCAAATAAACAACAACAACAACAACGTCAACAACAAAAACAACGTCAAATAAACAACAACAACAACAACAATGTCAACAACAACAACAACAACAACGTCAAATAAACAACAACAACAACAACATCAACAACAACAACGTCAAATAAACAACAACAACAACGTCAAATAAACAACAACAACAAGACCGTCAAATAAACAACAACAACAGCGTCAAATAAACAACAACAACAACAACGTCAAATAAACAACAATAAAAAAAACGTCAACAACAACAACAACGTCAAATAAACAACAACAAAAACAACGTCAACAACAACAGCAACGTCAAATAAACAATAACAACAACGTCAAATAAACAATAACAACAAAAACAATGTCAAATAAACAACAATAACAACGTCAAATAAACAACAACAACAACAACAACGTCAACAACAACAACAACGTCAAATAAACAACAACAACAACGTCAAATAAACAACAACAACGTCAAATAAACAACCACAACAATAATAACAACAACAACAACAACAATGTCAAATAAACAACAACAACAACAACGTCAATTAAACAACATCAACATCAAATAAATAACAACAAAAACAACAACAACATCAACAACAACAAAAACGTCAAATAAACAATAACAACAACGTCAACAACAACAACTACGTCAAATAAACAAAAACAACAACGTCAAATAAACAACACCAACAACAACAACAACATCAAATGAACAACAAAACAACGTCAAATAAACAACAACAACGTCAAATAAACAACAACAACAACAACAACAACAACGTCAAATAAACAACAACAACAACAATGTCAAATAAACAACAACAACAACACCGTCAACAACAACAACAATGACAAATAAACAACAACAACAACAACAGCGTCAAATAAACAACAACAACAACTATGTCAACAACAACAACAACGTCAAATAAACAACAACAACAACAACGTCAAGTAAACAACAACAACAACAACAACAACAACAACGTCAAATAAACAACAACAACAACAATGTCAAATAAACAACAACAACAACAACACCGTCAACAACAACAACAATGTCAAATAAACAACAACAACACCGTCAAATAAACAACAAAAACAACAATGTCAATAACAACAACAACGTCAAATAAACAACAACAACAACGTCAAGTAAATAACAACAACAACAACAACATCAAATAAAAAAATAACAACAACGTCAAATAAACAACAACAACAACAACGTCAACAACTACTACAACGTCAAATAAACAACGACAACAACAACAACGTCAAATAAACAACAACAACAACGTCAATAACAACAACAACGTCAAATAAACAACAACAACAACAACGTCAACAACAACGTCAAATAAACAACAACAACAACGTCAAATAAACAATAACAACAACAATGGCAAATAAACAACAACAACAACGTCAAATAAACAACAACAACAACGTCAATAACAACAACAACGTCAAATAAACAACAACAACAACAATAATAATAACAACAACAACAACCACAACAACAACGTCAAATAAACAACACCAACAACAACGTCAAATAAACAACACAACAACGTCAAATAAACAAAAACAAAAACAACAACAACATCAACAACAATAAAAACGTCAAATAAACAACAACAACAACAACAACGTCAACAACAACAACTACGTCAAATAAATAACAACAACAACGTCAAATAAACAATAACAACAACAACAACGTCAAATAAACAACAACAACAACGTCAAATAAACAACAACAACGTCAAATAAAGAACAACAACAACAACAATGTCAAATAAACAACAACAACGTCAACAACAACAACAACAACAACAACAACAACGTCAAATAAACAACAACAACAACAACAATGTCAAATAAACAACAACAACAACACCGTCAACAACAACAACAATGTCAAATAAACAAATACAACAACAACAACGTCAAATAAACAACAACAACAACTATGTCAACAACAACAACGTCAAATAAACAACAACAACAACGTCAAGTAAACAACAACAACAATAATGTAACCCACAACAACGTCAAATAAATAACAACAACAATGTCAAATAAACAACAATACTGAAACAACGTCAAATTAACAACAATAACAACAACGTCAACAACAACAACAAGAACAATGTTAAATAAACAACAACAACAACAACAATGTCAACAACAACAACAATGTCAAATAAATAACAACAACAACGTCAAATAAACAACAACAACAACGTCAAATAAACAACAACAACAACAACAACGTTAAATAAACAACAACAACAACAACGTCAACAACAACAACAACAACGTCAAATAAACAACAACAACAACGTCAACAACAACAACAACATCAAATAAACAACAACAACAACTATGTCAACAACAACAACAACAACGTCAAATAAACAACAACAACAACAACATCAACAACAACAACGTCAAATAAACAACAACAACAACGTCAAATAAACATCAACAACAAGACCGTCAAATAAACAACAACAACAACAGCGTCAAATAAACAACAACAACAACAACGTCAAATAAACAACAACAACAACAACGTCAACAACAACAACAACGTCAAATAAACAATAACAACAACGTCAAATAAACAATAACAACAACAACAATGTCAAATAAACAACAATAACAACGTCAAATAAACAACAACAACAACAACAACGTCAACAAAAACAACAACGTCAAATAAACAACAACAATAACAACGTCAAATAAACAACAACAACAACAACGTCAAATAAACAACAACAACAACAATAATAACAACAACAACAACAACAACGTCAAATAAACAACAACAACAACAACGTCAATTAAACAACATCAACATCAAATAAATAACAACAAAAACAACAACAACATCAACAACAACAAAAACGTCAAATAAACAACAACAACAACGTCAACAACAACAACTACGTCAAATAAACAAAAACAACAACGTCAAATAAACAACAACAACAACAACAACGTCAACAACAACAACATCAAATGAACAACAACAACAACGTCAAATAAACAACAACAATGTCAAATAAACAACAACAACAACAACAACAACAACGTCAAATAAACAACAACAACAACAATGTCAAATAAACAACAACAACAACACCGTCAACAACAACAACAATGTCAAATAAACAACAACAACAACAGCGTCAAATAAACAACAACAACAACTATGTCAACAACAACAACGTCAAATAAACAACAACAACAACAACGTCAAGTAAACAACAACAACAACAACAACAACAACGTCAAATAAACAACAACAATAACAATGTCAAATAAACAACAACAACAACAACACCGTCAACAACAACAACAATGTCAAATAAACAACAACAACACCGTCAAATGAACAACAACAACAATGTCAATAACAACAACAACGTCAAATAAACAACAACAACAACGTCAAGTAAATAACAACAACAACAACAACGTCAAATAAACAACAACAACAACATCAAATAAAAAAACAACAACAACAACGTCAAATAAACAACAACAACAACAACGTCAACAACTACAACAACGTCAAATAAACAACAACAACAACAACAACGTCAAATAAACAACAACAACAACGTCAACAACAACAAAAACGTCAAATAAACAACAACAACAACGTCAACAACAACGTCAAATAAACAACAACAACAACGTCAAATAAACAATAACAACAACAATGGCAAATAAACAACAACAACAACGTCAAATAAACAACAACAACAACGTCAATAACAACAACAACGTCAAATAAACAACACCAACAACAACGTCAAATAAACAACAACAACAACGTCAAATAAACAGAAACAAATACAACAACAACATCAACAATGTCAAATAAACAACAACAACAACATCAAATAAACAACAACAACAACAACGTCAACAATAACAACAACGTCAAATAAACAACAACGTCAACAACAACGTGAAATAAACAACAACAACTATGTCAACAACAACAACTTCAAATAAACAACAACAACAACAACAACAACGTCAACAACAACAACAACGTCAAATAAACAACAACAACAATAACAACGTCAAATAAACAACAACAATAACAACAACATCGTCAAATAAACAACAATAACAATGTCAAATAAACAACAACAACAACGTCAAATAAACAACAACAACAACGTCAAATAAACAACAACAACAACGTCAACAACAACAACAACAACGTCAAATAAACAGCAACAACAACAACAACTATGTCAACAACAACAACAACGTCAAATAAACAACAACAACAACGTCAACAACAACAACAACGTCAAATAAACAACAACGTCAAATAAACAACAACAACAACATCGTCAAATAAACAACAACAACAACAATGTCAAACAAACAACAACAACAACGTCAAATAAACAACAACAACAACTATGTCAATAACAACAACAACGTCAAATAAACAACAACAACAAAGTCAAGTAAATAACAACAACAACGTCAAATAAACAACAACAACAACAACAATGTCAACAACAACAACAATGTCAAATAAACAACAACAACAACAACAACGTCAACAACAACAACAACAACGTTAAATAAACATCAAAAACAACAACGTCAAATAAACAACAACAACAACGTCAACAACAAAAACGTCAAATAAACAACAACAACAACAACGTCAACAACAACGTCAAATAAACAACAATAACAACAACAACGTCAAATAAACAATAACAACAACAATGTCAAATAAACAACAACAACAACAACGTCAAATAAACAACAACAACAACAACGTCAATAACAACAACAACAACGTCAAATAAACAACAACAACGTCAAATAAACAACAACAACAACAATAACAACAACAACAACAACAACAACAACCACAACAACGTCAAATAAGCAACAACAACAACGTCAAATAAACAACATCAACAACGTCAAATAAACAAAAACAAAAACAACAACAACATCAACAACAACAAAAATGTCAAATAAACAACAACAACAACAACAACAACGTCAACAACAACAACTACGTCAAATAAATAACAACAACAACGTCAAATAAACAACAACAAAAACAACAACAACATCAACAACAACAAAAACGTCAAATAAACAACAACAACAACGTCAACAACAACAACTACGTCAAATAAACAAAAACAACAACGTCAAATAAACAATAACAACCACAACAACGTCAACAACAACAACGTCAAATGAACAACAACAACAACGTCAAATAAACAACAACAACAACAACAACGTCAAATAAACAACAACAACAATGTCAAATAAACAACAACAACAACTACAACACCGTCAACCATAACAACAATGTCAAATAAACAACAACAACAACAACAGCGTCAAATAAATAACAACAACAACTATGTCAACAACAACAACAACGTCAAATAAACAACAACAACAACAACGTCAAGTAAACAACAACAACAACAACAACAACGTCAAATAAACAACAACAACAACAATGTCAAATAAACAACAACAACAACAACACCGTCAACAACACAACAACGTCAAATAAACAACAACAACAACGTCAAATAAACAACAACAACAACGTCAAGTAAATAACAACAACAACAACAACAACGTCAAATAAACAACAACAACAACATCAAATAAAAAAACAACAACAACGTCAAATAAACAACAACAACAACAACGTCAACAACAACAACAACGTCAAATAAACAACAACAACAACAACAACAACGTCAAATAAACAACAACAACAACGTCAACAACAACAACAACGTCAAATAAACAACAACAACAACGTCAATAACGTCAACAACAACGTCAAATAAACAACAACAACAACAACAACAACAACAACAACGTCAAATAAACAACAACAACAACAACGTCAATTAAACAACAACAACGTCAAATAAATAACAACAAAAACAACAACAACAACATCAACAACAACAAAAATGTCAAATAAACAACAACAACAACGTCAACAACAACAACTACATCAAATAAACAAAAACAACAACGTCAAATAAACAATAACAACAACAACAACGTCAACAACAACAACGTCAAATGAACAATAACAACAACAACGTCAAATAAACAACAACAACGTCAAATAAACAACAACAACAACAACAACAACAACATCAAATAAACAACAACAACAACAATGTCAAATAAACAACAACAACAACACCGTCAACAACAACAACAATGTCAAATAAACAACAACAACAACAGCGTCAAATAAACAACAACAACAACTATGTCGACAACAACAACAACGTCAAATAAACAACAACAACAACAACGTCAAGTAAACAACAACAACAACAACAACGTCAAATAAACAACAACAACAACAATGTCAAATAAACAACAACAACAACAACACCGTCAACAACAACAACAATGTCAAATAAACAACAACAACAACGTCAAATAAACAACAATAACAACTATGTCAATAACAACAACAACGTCAAATAAACAACAACAACAACGTCAAGTAAATAACAACAACAACAACGTCAAATAAACAACAACAACAACATCAAATAAAAAAACAACAACAACAACGTAAAATAAACAACAACAACAACAACGTCAACAACTACAACAACGTCAAATAAACAACAACAACAACAACGTCAAATAAACAACAACAACAACGTCAACAACAACAACGTCAATTAAACAACAACAACAACGTCAACAACAACGTCAAATAAACAACAACAACAACAACGTCAAATAAACAATAACAACAACAATGTCAAATAAACAACAACAACAACAACGTCAAATAAACAACAACAACAACGTCAATAACAACAACAACGTCAAATAAACAACAACAACAACGTCAAATAAACAACAACAACAACAATAATAATAATAACAACAACAACCACAACAACAACGACAAATAAACAACCCCAACAACAACGTCAAATAAACAACAACAACAACGTCAAATAAACAAAAACAAAAACAACAACAACATCAACAACAACAAAAACGTCAAATAAACAACAACAACAACAACGTACACAACAACAACTACGTCAAATAAATAACAACAACAACGTCAAATAAACAATAACAACAACAACAACGTCAAATAAACAACAACAACAACGTCAAATAAACAACAACAACGTCAAATAAAGAACAACAACAATGTCAAATAAACAACAACAACGTCAACAACAACAACAACAACAATGTCAAATAAACAACAACAACAACAACACTGTCAACAAAAACAACAACAATATCAAATAAACAACAACAACAACATCAAATAAACAACAACAACAACAACGTCAACAATAACAACAACGTCAAATAAACAACAACGTCAACAACAACGTGAAATAAACAACAAGAACTATGTCAACAACAACAACTTCAAATAAACAACAACAACAACAACAACGTCAACAACAACAACAACAACAACAACAACGTCAACAACAACAACAACGTCAAATAAACAACAACAACAATAACAACGTCAAATAAACAACAACAACAACACCGTCAAATAAACAACAATAACAACGTCAAATAAACAACAACAACAACGTCAAATAAACAACAACAACAACGTCAAATAAACAACAACAACAACGTTAACAACAACAACAACAACGTATAATAAACAATAACAACAACAACAACTATGTCAACAACAACAACAACGTCAAATAAACAACAACAACAACGTCAACAACAACAACAACGTCAAATAAACAACAACGTCAAATAAACAACAACAACAACATCGTCAAATAAACAACAACAACAACAATGTCAAATAAACAACAACAACAACGTCAAATAAACAACAACAACAACTATGTCAATAACAACAACAACGTCAAATAAACAACAACAACAACGTCAAGTAAATAACAAAAACAACAACGTCAAATAAACAACAACAACAACAACAACAATGTCAACAACAACAACAACGTCAAATAAACAACAACTACAACAACAACGTCAACAACAACAACAACAACGTTAAATAAACATCAACAAAAACGTCAAATAAACAACAACAACAACGTCAAATAAACAACAACAACAACAACAACGTCAACAACGTCAACAACAACGTCAAATAAACAACAATAACAACAACAACATCAAATAAACAATAACAACAACAATGTCAAATAAACAACAACAACAACAACGTCAAATAAACAACAACAACAACAACAACGTCAAATAAACAACAACAACGTCAAATAAACAACAACAACAACGTCAAATAAACAACAACAACAACAACAATAATAACAACAATAACAACAACAACAACGTCAAATAAACAACAACAACAACGTCAAATAAACAACATCAACAACGTCAAATAAACAAAAACAAAAACAACAACATCATCAACAACAACAAAAATGTCAAATAAACAACAACAACAACAACGTCAACAACAACAACTACGTTAAATAAATAACAACAACAACGTCAAATAAACAACAACAAAAACAACAACAACATCAACAACAACAAAAACGTCAAATAAACAACAACAACAACGTCAACAACAACAACTACGTCAAATAAATAAAAACAACAACGTCAAATAAACAATAACAACCACAACAACGTCAACAACAACAACGTCAAATGAATAACAACAACAATGTCAAATAAACAACAACAACAACAACAACGTCAAATAAACAACAACAACAACAATGTCAAATAAACAACAACAACAACACCGTCAACAACACAACAACGTCAAATAAACAACAACAACAACGTCAAATAAACAACAACAACAACGTCAAGTAAATAACAACAACAACAACAACGTCAAATAAACAACAACAACAACATCAAAAAAAAAAATAACAACAACGTCAAATAAACAACAACAACAACAACGTCAAAAACAACAACAACGTCAAATAAACAACAACAACAACAACAACGTCAAATAAACAACAACAACAACGTCAACAACAACAACAACGTCAAATAAACAACAACAACAACGTCAATAACGTCAACAACAACGTCAAATAAACAACAACAACAACAACAACAACAACGTCAAATAAACAACAACAACAACGTCAATTAAACAACAACAACGTCAAATAAATAACAACAAAAACAACAACAACATCAACAACAACAAAAACGTCAAATAAACAACAACAACAACGTCAACAACAACAACTACATCAAATAAACAAAAACAACAACGTCAAATAAACAATAACAACAACAACAACGTCAAATGAACAACAACAACAACAATGTCAAATAAACAACAACAACGTCAAATAAACAACAACAACAACAAGAACAACAACAACAACATCAAATAAACAACAACAACAACAATGTCAAATAAACAACAACAACAACACCGTCAACAACAACAACAATGTCAAATAAACAACAACAACAACAGCGTCAAATAAACAACAACAACAACTATGTCGACAACAACAACAACGTCAAATAAACAACAACAACAACAACGTCAAGTAAACAACAACAACAACAACAACGTCAAATAAACAACAACAACAACAATGTCAAATAAACAACAACAACAACAACACCGTCAACAACAACAACAATGTCAAATAAACAACAACAACAACGTCAAATAAACAACAATAACAACTATGTCAATAACAACAACAACGTCAAATAAACAACAACAACAACGTCAAGTAAATAACAACAACAACAACGTCAAATAAACAACAACAACAACATCAAATAAAAAAACAACAACAACAACGTAAAATAAACAACAACAACAACAACGTCAACAACTACAACAACGTCAAATAAACAACAACAACAACAACGTCAAATTAACAACAACAACAACGTCAACAACAACAACGTCAAATAAACAACAACAACAACGTCAACAACAACGTCAAATAAACAACAACAACAACAACGTCAATTAAACAATAACAACAACAATGTCAAATAAACAACAACAACAACAACGTCAAATAAACAACAACAACAACGTCAATAACAACAACAACGTCAAATAAACAACAACAACAACGTCAAATAAACAACAACAACAACAATAATAATAATAACAACAACAACCACAACAACAACGACAAATAAACACCACCAACAACAACGTCAAATAAACAACAACAACAACGTCAAATAAACAAAAACAAAAACAACAACAACATCAACAACAACAAAAACGTCAAATAAACAACAACAACAACAACAACGTACACAACAACAACTACGTCAAATAAATAACAACAACAACGTCAAATAAACAATAACAACAACAACAACGTCAAATAAACAACAACAACAACGTCAAATAAATAACAACAACGTCAAATAAAGAACAACAACAACAACAATGTCAAATAAACAACAACAACGTCAACAACAACAACAACAACAACAATGTCAAATAAACAACAACAACAACAACACTGTCAACAAAAACAACAACAATATCAAATAAACAACAACAACAACAACGTCAAATAAACAACAACAACAACAACAACGTCAAATAAACAACAACAACGTCAAATAAACAACAACAACAACGTCAAATAAACAACAACAACAACAACAATAATAACAACAATAACAACAACAACAACGTCAAATAAACAACAACAACAACGTCAAATAAACAACATCAACAACGTCAAATAAACAAAAACAAAAACAACAACATCATCAACAACAACAAAAATGTCAAATAAACAACAACAACAACAACGTCAACAACAACAACTACGTTAAATAAATAACAACAACAACGTCAAATAAACAACAACAAAAACAACAACAACATCAACAACAACAAAAACGTCAAATAAACAACAACAACAACGTCAACAACAACAACTACGTCAAATAAATAAAAACAACAACGTCAAATAAACAATAACAACCACAACAACGTCAACAACAACAACGTCAAATGAACAACAACAACAACGTCAAATAAACAACAACAACAACAACAACGTCAAATAAACAACAACAACAACAATGTCAAATAAACAACAACAACAACAACACCGTCAACAACACAACAACGTCAAATAAACAACAACAACAACGTCAAATAAACAACAACAACAACGTCAAGTAAATAACAACATCAACAACAACGTCAAATAAACAACAACAACAACATCAAAAAAAAAAATAACAACAACGTCAAATAAACAACAACAACAACAACGTCAACAACAACAACAACGTCAAATAAACAACAACAACAACAACAACAACGTCAAATAAACAACAACAACAACGTCAACAACAACAACAACGTCAAATAAACAACAACAACAACGTCAATAACGTCAACAACAACGTCAAATAAACAACAACAACAACAACAACAACAACGTCAAATAAACAACAACAACAACGTCAATTAAACAACAACAACGTCAAATAAATAACAACAAAAACAACAACAACATCAACAACAACAAAAACGTCAAATAAACAACAACAACAACGTCAACAACAACAACTACATCAAATAAACAAAAACAACAACGTCAAATAAACAATAACAACAACAACAACGTCAACAACAACAACGTCAAATGAACAACAACAACAACAACATCAAATAAACAACAACAACGTCAAATAAACAACAACAACAACAAGAACAACAACAACAACATCAAATAAACAACAACAACAACAATGTCAAATAAACAACAACAACAACACCGTCAACAACAACAACAATGTCAAATAAACAACAACAACAACAACGTCAAATAAACAACAACAACAACTATGTCGACAACAACAACAACGTCAAATAAACAACAACAACAACAACGTCAAGTAAACAACAACAACAACAACAACGTCAAATAAACAACAACAACAACAATGTCAAATAAACAACAACAACAACAACACCGTCAACAACAACAACAATGTCAAATAAACAACAACAACAACGTCAAATAAACAACAATAACAACTATGTCAATAACAACAACAACGTCAAATAAACAACAACAACAACGTCAAGTAAATAACAACAACAACAACGTCAAATAAACAACAACAACAACATCAAATAAAAAAACAACAACAACAACGTAAAATAAACAACAACAACAACAACGTCAACAACTACAACAACGTCAAATAAACAACAACAACAACAACGTCAAATTAACAACAACAACAACGTCAACAACAACAACGTCAAATAAACAACAACAACAACGTCAACAACAACGTCAAATAAACAACAACAACAACAACGTCAATTAAACAATAACAACAACAATGTCAAATAAACAACAACAACAACAACGTCAAATAAACAACAACAACAACGTCAATAACAACAACAACGTCAAATAAACAACAACAACAACGTCAAATAAACAACAACAACAACAATAATAATAATAACAACAACAACCACAACAACAACGACAAATAAACACCACCAACAACAACGTCAAATAAACAACAACAACAACGTCAAATAAACAAAAACAAAAACAACAACAACATCAACAACAACAAAAACGTCAAATAAACAACAACAACAACAACAACGTACACAACAACAACTACGTCAAATAAATAACAACAACAACGTCAAATAAACAATAACAACAACAACAACGTCAAATAAACAATAACAACAACAACAACGTCAAATAAACAACAACAACAACGTCAAATAAATAACAACAACGTCAAATAAAGAACAACAACAACAACAATGTCAAATAAACAACAACAACGTCAACAACAACAACAACAACAACAATGTCAAATAAACAACAACAACAACAACACTGTCAACAAAAACAACAACAATATCAAATAAACAACAACAACAACATTAAATAAACAACAATAACAACAACGTCAACAATACCAACAACGTCAAATAAACAACAACGTCAACAACAACGTGAAATAAACAACAAGAACTATGTCAACAACAACAACTTCAAATAAACAACAACAACAACAACAACGTCAACAACAACAACAACGTCAAATAAACAACAACAACAATAACAACGTCAAATAAACAACAACAACAACACCGTCAAATAAACAACAATAACAACGTCAAATAAACAACAACAACAACGTCAAATAAACAACAACAACAACGTCAAATAAACAACAACAACAACGTCAACAACAACAACAACAACGTCAAATAAACAACAACAACAACAACAACTATGTCAACAACAACAACAACGTCAAATAAACAACAACAACAACGTCAACAACAACAACAACGTCAAATAAACAACAACGTCAAATAAACAACAACAACAACATCGTCAAATAAACAACAACAACAACAATGTCAAATAAACAACAACAACAACGTCAAATAAACAACAACAACAACTATGTCAATAACAACAACAACGTCAAATAAACAACAACAACAACGTCAAGTAAATAACAAAAACAACAACGTCAAATAAACAACAACAACAACAATGTCAACAACAACAACAACGTCAAATAAACAACAACAACAACAACGTCAACAACAACAACAACAACGTTAAATAAACATCAACAAAAACGTCAAATAAACAACAACAACAACGTCAAATAAACAACAACAACAACAACAACGTCAACAACGTCAACAACAACGTCAAATAAACAACAATAACAACAACAACGTCAAATAAACAATAACAACAACAATGTCAAATAAACAACAACAACAACAACGTCAAATAAACAACAACAACAACAACAACGTCAAATAAACAACAACAACGTCAAATAAACAACAACAACAACGTCAAATAAACAACAACAACAACAACAATAATAACAACAATAACAACAACAACAACGTCAAATAAACAACAACAACAACGTCAAATAAACAACATCAACAACGTCAAATAAACAAAAACAAAAACAACAACATCATCAACAACAACAAAAATGTCAAATAAACAACAACAACAACAACAACGTCAACAACAACAACTACGTTAAATAAATAACAACAACAACGTCAAATAAACAACAACAAAAACAACAACAACATCAACAACAACAAAAACGTCAAATAAACAACAACAACAACGTCAACAACAACAACTACGTCAAATAAACAAAAACAACAACGTCAAATAAACAATAACAACAACAACAACGTCAACAACAACAACGTCAAATGAACAACAACAACAACGTCAAATAAACAACAACAACGTCAAATAAACAACAACAACAACAACAACAACAACGTCAAATAAACAACAACAACAACAACAATGTCAAATAAACAACAACAACAACTACAACACCGTCAACAACAACAACAATGTCAAATAAACAACAACAACAACAACAGCGTCAAATAAACAACAACAACAACTATGTCACCAACAACAACAACGTCAAATAAACAACAACAACAACGTCAAGTAAACAACAACAACAACAACAACAACGTCAAATAAACAACAACAACAACAATGTCAAATAAACAACAACAACAACAACACCGTCAACAACACAACAATGTCAAATAAACAACAACAACAACGTCAAACAAACAACAACAACAACTATGTCAATAACAACAACAACGTAAAATAAACAACAACAACAACGTCAAGTAAATAACAACAACAACAACTACGTCAAATAAACAACAACAACAACATCAAATAAAAAAACAACAACAACAACGTCAAATAAACAACAACAACAACAACGTCAACAACAACAACAACGTCAAATAAACAACAACAACAACAACAACGTCAAATAAACAACAACAACAACGTCAACAACAACAACAACGTCAAATAAACAACAACAACAACGTCAATAACGTCAACAACAACGTCAAATAAACAACAACAACAACAACAACAACGTCAAATAAACAACAACAACAACAATGTCAATTAAACAACAACAACAACGTCAAATAAATAACAACAAAAACAACAACAACATCAACAACAACAAAAACGTCAAATAAACAACAACAACAACGTCAACAACAACAACTACGTCAAATAAACAAAAACAACAACGTCAAATAAACAATAACAACAACAACAACGTCAACAAAAACAACGTCAAATGAACAACAACAACAACGTCAAATAAACAACAACAACGTCAAATAAACAACAACAACGTCAAATAAACAACAACAACAACAACAACGTCAAATAAACAACAACAACAACAATGTCAAATAAACAACAACAACAACAACACCGTCAACAACAACAATGTCAAATAAACAACAACAACAACAGCGTCAAATAAACAACAACAACAATTATGTCAACAACAACAACGTCAAATAAACAACAACAACAACGTCAAGTAAACAACAACAACAACAACAACAACAACGTCAAATAAACAACAACAACCACAATGTCAAATAAACAACAACAATAACAACACCGTCAACAACAACAACAATGTCAAATAAACAACAACAACAACAACGTCAAATAAACAACAACAACAACGTCAAGTAAATAACAACAACAACAACGTCAAATAAACAACAACAACAACATCAAATAAAAAAAACAACAATAACAACGTCAAACAAACAACAACAACAACGTCAACAACTACAACAACGTCAAATAAACAACAACAACAACGTCAAATAAACAATAACAACAACGTCAACAACAACAACAACGTCAAATAAACAACAACAACAACGTCAACAACAACAACAACGTCAAATAAACAACAACAACAACGTCAACAACGTCAACAACGTCAATAACAACGTCAAATAAACAACAACAACAACAACGTCAAATAAACAATAACAACAACAATGTCAAATAAACAACAACAACAACAACGTCAAATAAACAACAACAACAACAACGTCAATAACAACAACAACGTCAAATAAACAACAATAACAACAATAATAATAACAACAACAACAACAACAACGTCAAATAAACAACACCAACAACAACGTCAAATAAACAACAACAACAACGTCAAATAAACAAAAACAAAAACAACAACAACATCAACAACAACAACAATGAAAGTGAGATAACTGACTTTGGTACAGTCCGAGGTTGGTTGATACTCGATACTACACTCAATTGAGGGTTGTTTTCTAGGAATATTTCGGTCGCCAGTTCAGTGGCTAAATCGAAACGATGAACAATTAAAGCAATCCAATGATATTGGGATCCTCTAGAACTCGGTTACTTCTGATAGGACAGGTCTTAACCAACAAACTGAAAGAGGGTAATACCTAGACCCCATGCTGGCCTAAAATCTAAGGGCTCTTTTGTGTGACTTGTGTGCCTTCGTACTTGACTACTTACATGCTTGTTATCTGACACTTGAGTTTCTTGCAGGGTTTGTTTACAGTCCTTAATCTGGACCCATAACAGGGTTTACCTATGTTACCCCACGCATAGCATAACATCATAACATCATACCATTGCATGCATCCTACATCAGGACTAATCCATTTCAAGGATCTCAAGGGTCTGTGGTGCAGGTCACGATGTGTCACTGTTTCAAGCTTTACAACGCCTATTGAGATTGAATCTGATCACATTAAAGGCTCATCCCCGGAACCCCAACACATCAGCTCCTACCTATCATCCCAATAAAAGGTGTGCCTACCACTCTGCTAGTCCAAGACATGATACAAATGAGTGTTGAGCTCTGAAGAACAAGATCCAAGACCTGATTGATGAAGGAGCATTGGAGTTCACACAAGATGGTCAGGCTGAGTTTTTCTACCATCCCTCCAAGGCTCACCATTTGAAGTAGCAAGCCCTGAGACGAAAAGACTTTTGTTCATTAGGATTTTCAAGTTGTAATTTTCTTTTGTTCAAACATTTACTCATGTTAAATGTTGTTATTTCATTAATGCATCACATATGTCTGTTTTGAAGCAATATATTCGTATTCACTATATGCAAATTATTTTCATATTTTTTCTGATGATCGACGCTCGATTAATAATGCTAAGCCTCTTGAGGGAGGATGACGAAAACGATACCACGATCTCTACAGTATGCTTTTGAACGGACCCTGCTGATGAGGTACAGGCATTGTTTCCATTCTTAAACACTGGAGTAATAAGGAAGATAATCCCTCGTCAACCCCTTTGAGCCAAAGAAGTAGGAGTTTTTCTTTTCGAAAATTAAAACCCTTAATCATAACCTGGGGCAGGGTAGTTCTCTCAGTTGATCCAAGTGCATAACAAATAGCACCAAAGAGGTCCTTACAAAAAAAGAAGACAGTGATGGTTCCGAATAATCAATAAAGAAAGGCAGTCATAAGAACCCATTAATTCAAAACCTAAGAAGGAGACTTACAAAACTGGGGCATCCCGCTGACTGAAATCACAAAAGAACTGCTCAGGCAAAAAAAATATACATAGGGATAACAGAGTCAAAGAAAAGAAAGAGGTCATACAAACCCTCAACAAAAACAAAAAAAAAATGACTGCCTATTCAGAATAAATCATCACTATCTGAACCATCATTGGAACGTCAGCACAAAGACTCAAACAAGGTCTAACGCACGATCAACTGAGTTTAGGTTTGGAGAACATCACGAAGAGCGGGTGGGTACAAATAATTTGAGCCTTTATCCTTTGTTTCGTAAACCGTGAACCAGACCACGTTATAACCCTTAAAAGTCCTAGCTGAAGCATGGGTTAGTTCGAAAGCATACTGTTACGAAAGGTATCCTGACTCCTTAAGGCTTACGGTAAATACGGAGTTGACATCACGTTTTACAAACATTCACTTGTTTTATGAAAAAGAATGCATTTTAAAAATCTTCAAGACAGATATAAGCTTTGCATTTTTGACATAACTCTGTTTGCATATAACTTTTTGTTTGAACAACATAGAAATTCGCACGACGAATGCCTAATGAACAGAAGCACTTCCAATCAAGGGGCATGATATGATCATGGTCTATTATCTGGGGCAGTCCAATCAAGATTCGGAGAATCTCTCAAAGGCCAAATAGCCTGGGGCAAATCTCCGCCTGAGTCACTTGGGGCATTCCAACAACGAATCTTGCCTGATCAAATACCTTCTGATGGCATGACAAAACACTTCTAACAGGGGCAACTCCCTACATTCTGAGAGCGTGGATATAGTCGAAAGAATACTACGCGTAATCAAAGACCCGCTAGGTTGACACACCTAGGCAAAAATAAGGGCTTCCCGGCGAACCAAAAGGGTTCGGGCAAAAATAAGGGATGAAAAGAAAAAATTTGTACACCCGGCAAGTCGAAAACCTGAAAAGGCGGCTTGGGCAAAAATGGGTATCCCGGTGGACTGAAAACCCGAAAGGGCAGTCCAGGAAAAAGTTAGGGATCAAAGCGTACGACTATGTCCCGGTATCTCGTCACTTTCCTACCAGAAGAAGATTGGTCAAACGGCAGTCATCAAGCATCTCCACAGGTCTTCCTCTCCCACCTCAGAAACAGGGGCAATAAAGAGTT
This sequence comes from Vicia faba, assembly GCA_948472305.1. NCBI lineage: Eukaryota > Viridiplantae > Streptophyta > Magnoliopsida > Fabales > Fabaceae > Vicia > Vicia faba. The sequence continues at coordinate 262,609,705 of OX451741.1, read as the reverse complement.
GTCTGAGCGATCTAATTGTTCTGTCCACCAAGGTATCAAGGTAGGTTCAGCTGAAGAACATAACCAGATATCTTAATTCCCCATAGAGTGAGCCAGCAAGTCAGCAATACCCTCCCCAAGCAGAGTTGGTCCACTATCAACCTTAAGGAAGTTGGGTATCCTCCAGCAGATCTCAATGTTCCCCAGCAATATACATGCATTCTTAACAAGCATCCCCGGCAATCTTGGTCTAAAGATTGTTCCCCGGCGGTATATCAGGCAGTCAATGGAGTCACTTCCCCGTACAGTTCAAAATTTCCCCAAGAGAGTCCAATCTAGTTCCCCAGGAAAGTTGGAATTCATCTCCCCAAGCAGTAAGCTTATCCCCAGTAGATTCTGGAAGCTTATCCCTCGCAGAGCACGAACGCGTCCCCCGGCTTTATTCAAAGGTTATTTCCCTACCAGGATATAACTGGGTTATCCTCATCCAAAAGCCACGGAAAGATCGTCCTCGGCGAAGTCTTCCTATCCCCAGCGAAGTCCATTAACACTTCCAACATCAACGGTATCCCCAGCGAAGTTACCATCAATACCCCAGCAAAGTATTTCTCCCCACAGAGTATTGCTCCCCAGCAAGATCGTTAGAGTATTTTTCTCCCCGCAGAGTAATCCGTTCGCCAAGTTTATTCCCCAACAGAATTATCTTCTCCTACCGGTATTCTTGCGACTATCATCTCCAGCGGAAACAAATATTCTTTCTTCAAACATCAGCCCAAAAGTGACTTCCCGGCACCCGTCAAGGATTTATTTCCCAAGACGAAAACATACATTCATAAACATCGCATTTCCATACATTATAGCATGCATATACGCATCATATCTTACAAATCTCATTCATGTTGAGAACATCATCGCTTGATTCATATCATGCCTTGCATATGACTGACCTTTACCTTTCAGGAAAGATCCAGTTAAGTTCTCAACTATATTTCAAGACCTAGACCGGTTCAGTTAAATCGACCCTAAGATTTTTCTGTTTCTTATCCAGTCAAAGGCCTTCTCTGGTTCAGTCAGATCGACCCTAAGATCTCCCTGTTTCTTATCCAGTTGAAGACATTCCAAGACCTAGACCGGTTCAGTTAAATCGACCCTAAGATTTTTCTGTTTCTTATCCAGTCAAAGGCCTTCTCTGGTTCAGTCAGATCGACCCTAAGATCTCCCTGTTTCTTATCCAGTTGAAGATTCCAAGACCTAGACCGGTTCAGTTAAATCGACCCTAAGATTTTTCTGTTTCTTATCCAGTCAAAGGCCTTCTCTGGTTCAGTCAGATCGACCCTAAGATCTCCCTGTTTCTTATCCAGTTGAACATTCCAAGACCTAGACCGGTTCAGTTAAATCGACCCAAAGATTTTTCTGTTTCTTATCCAGTCAAAGGCCTTCTCTGGTTCAGTCAGATCGACCCTAAGATCTCCCTGTTTCTTATCCAGTTGAAGATTTCAAGACCCTGTCCGGTTCAGTTAAATTGACCCTAAGATTTTCCTGTTTCTTATCCAGTCAAAGGCCTTCTCTAGTCCAGTTAAATCGACCCCTAAAAGATTTTCCTGATAAATACTCAGTAGAAGACATCCAAGATTCTCTCAGTGTTACTGTTGAGGTAGTAATCGTCCCCAGATTCTCTCAGCGTCCCTGTTGAGGTAGTAATCATCCAAGGTTCTCTCACCGCTCCTGTTGAGGTAGTAACCATCCCTGGTCCATTCATAACTTTTTGAAGCTCCAGATTCCATTCCTGTAACCAGTCAGGACACATCTATACAAAGAGTTTGAAGACCAGCTCCTGTAACAGGTCAGGTAATCATTTTTCTTTTTCAGGTACGCAAGCTCTCGCTAAGGAATCTCTTACGCGATCAACATCCAGATGGCATCTATAAGCCCATCCACCTTCCATCACCTCTTAGCATGGCATCTATAAGCCCATCATCCTATCCGTCAATCTCCAAATGGCATCTATAAGCCCATTCCCCCATCACACTACTATGTGAGCGCAAATTTCTGGGCACTCTAGTGTTCAATCATCTTCCACCTTCGGATTACGAAAGGCCCGTCAGCCAATCTACATCCTCAGGTCTAAGAAGATTGAACAGGGGCAACTGTTGTACCCCAAAATTTTCCCTCCCATATTCTTCAAGATTTGCAAAGACCATGCTTCAAAATCTCCCCAAGGGTTGCACAGTTCAAGGGCCTCCTAACAGTCAAAAACTAGGGTTTTGGTTCTGACAAAGAAGTTGAAGTTTCCAAGGGTCCAATCAAGTCCCACATGCCTATAAACATGTTCAAGCATCCTCATACCAAGTTTCAAGACTTACAGCACAAAATTGCACAGTCAAAAACCCTAATTGCCCTACAGTCAACTGCAGGGGCAAAATGGTCATTTGACAGTCAAAAGTTCAAATTTTTGGTCAACATATCATTTTGGAGCCACAAAAATCATTTGATCAATTCTTGATCATGATGTTCAAGGCATGGCTCAAAAAGTCTCAAGATGCAAAAGTTCCCATATTTGGACAGTTGAAAAAGTCAATTGTAACTTGACCAAGGCATAACTTCCACATGGTTTATCAGAAAAATTCCATCCAAAGCTCATTTTGGAGATAAAGACATTTCCTACAACTCCTCTTCACACTTCAAGTCCAAGAAATGCTCTCACAAAAAGTTATCAATTTCAACATTATAGGTCATTTTCAAAAGTCAACAAAAAGGGACTTTAAGTCAAAGGCCATAACTTGAGATTGGTAAATCCAAATGACGTGGGACCAAAGGCATTGGTTAGAGGACTTCAAGACCTTTCCAAAATGTCAAAGAACATGATCAAAGCTTAAAAATTGAGCAAGATATGCCTTGTGGAAGTTGGGAAAGTTTTGGGAATTTTGAAAAGTCAACTTTGCTTCAAATGCCTCAAAATTGCTAATGGGCCACATTTTCTTCCAAGATTCATCATCCAAAGGCTATGCACGACCATTTGGCCCAAGGGGAGTTATTTCATATTTTTTTATTATTTATTTGAATTTTTAATCACCATTAATTCATTTAATTAAATAAAATATGAAAGAAATACTCATCCATGCTTTTTAAATCTTTTTGTGCATAGAATATCTTCAAGATTTTGTGCACTATCTAATATGGAAAGAATCAAGGTGATTTGATCATGATTGGCACCAAAAGCACATAAAAAGATTTGGAAAATATGCCATGAAAATCAAATATCTTATACATTAATGCATTGATCCTTTGGACTCAAAACTCAACCCTAATTCATCACATACATAAGCCAGAAGCTAGACCTAATAAAAGGGACCAAAAAGCTGCGCCCAAAACCATAAACAAACTTTGCACTTTTTGAAGAAAATTTCAAAACTGAAAACACGATTCTAAAGCGTTTCAAGGCAAAACATTGATCCCATTACATTCCTGAGGCTTCAAGGAACGTTTCTGGATCAAAACCATTATCTCTAACGCAAGGAATTGGTAGAACGACCTTGTCCCATTCATAATTTTTCTCATATTCATGTATCATAATTCATGCGTTGTTTGCAATTTTTAATGTTTGGTTTATATTAAGTTACTCATTCTGAAGCTAACCATGTATTTTAATTGAGTTTTTGTGCATCATACACGAATTCACCATTGAAGCTCGCTAGGGTTTCTCAAGCTTCAAATTGGGCGTTTGCATATACTGTAAAATCAAGGCACCCCAGTACCATGGCTAGAATCAGGATACTTGGACGAATTTAATACACTAATCGCGCCTAATTTATATGGCCTCACCAGCTAATCGCTATTTTGGAAAAGGTTGCATTTTGGGGGGGTTTAAAACCCCCGCTACTTCTTTTTTTGTTTCAGGGACAACGAAGAAGAAGATCAGGTGGCACGATATGAGTGGACAATTTGAATTACAGCGCGCGTTTTTTCGTTTCTATATCACTAACGCCATATTTCTTTTATATTATTTATTCTTTATTACATGTACAACGCGCGCTAATGGCACAGTTGGTAGAGGAAAGTATTGGTAAGCCTTGGGACCTGGGTTCGAACCCCAGGCCCCCCTACTTTGTTTCATATTTTTCTTCCTAACGCAATTCTGTGTAGCGTGCCTCCTGAAGTCTACCATGCGGCCTTGTATCCAAGCTTGCCACACGTCCTATGGCATCAATCCAATGGTCCAGATCTAAAGCCTATGGAATGGTTCAGTCAATGCCTATACACGTGACCACCAAAAGTCAAAAAAGGCCTCCAATAAATGGGCCAAAAATGCTGGATGATACCTCCAAATTGGGGTCAACACCCCCTAGGGTTTGTGTTTCTTTTCCTTTTCTATCCTTTTTTATTATTTGTTTAATTTAATTATTTCCTTTTAATTATTTAAATTAATATTTTTCCTTTGATATAAATAATAAAAATCAGAAAAGACAAAAAATAAAATATGTTTGATTTAATTTTTTTTGTAAATAAATCTTATTAATTAATTTAGTCTTAATTTTAGGTTTAAATCTTAATATTTTTTTATAAACTTAAAAATTGTAGAATTAGGGTTTTAATAACTTTTATCTTTTTTCTTTCCTTTTATCATTATTAGTAACTAATTATTTATTTTTGTAAATAAAATTGTATTAATTAATTAGGTTAATTTCAGATTCAATTTTAACATGTTTTCTTAATAAATAAAAATAGTTAGAATTAGGGTTAATTAATTTTTTAATTTCATTTAATTCTCTCATTAAAATACGAAAAAACTCAAAAATAATTCCTTTTCTCATTTAGCTTAATTAATTTGTTAATTATAATTTAATTTCCTAAAAAGGGTCCAACGCCCTCGCATTCCCGATTTTACTTATTCTCGCATTTTTATTTTATTTCCTTTTTTCATGTAATTCTCCCAAAGCCATGTAATAGAATAATTAGGATATTTATTTTTCGCGCCTTATTTTATTTCAAATCGGGTCCTGGATTAAATTTGGCGATGTGGACCCGCACCTTTGTAATAGCGTAGGACTTTATATTTCTCGCAACTCTTAACTGTTAACTATCGCATGAAAGAATGAATGTCAAAATAAAAGCAATGCGTAGATCACCAATACATGACAAGACAAAAATAAATGAACATGACACACTAATCACACACCACTCCTAGGGTACGCCTCACTGTTGCCTTGCCCCTCGAAAGGTGATCGTCGAGTAGAGGATGTCTTAGTAAATCCTCATGATCCAGGAACCTGGCATGAGGGTAGCTTCTAAGGTGTCTTCCTATTGCTCCGGTGATCACCATGTCCCGAACCTTCGAATTGACCCGAACACCTCCAACGGTGGTGCTACCTACCTCTCAATGGTGGGATGGCACTACTTTAAGGACATTTACACAGACGAATTCCTTAGGGTAGGTAGACGACTCTAGATACTTGCTCTAATTTCAAAACAAATCAAAAAATACTTTTCACACCGACACCTTTTCAAAAAGCTTTCGAAAGCAATTTTTCAAACACTCTTGAGGACTGATACAAGAGTCAAACTTAAATTTTCAAAGAAACTTTTTAAAACCCACAGTTGAAAAGCAAACAAACCATTTTTGAAAACACAAATGAGCAAGTATCTAAGAGCCCATGGATAACCATGGATAGAAAGGGTGCTAACACCTTCCCTTTCTATAATCTACCTCCCGAACCGAGAGCAATCTCTATAAGGAATTTTTCTGTGCTTTTGTCCTTTCCATTTGGAGAAAATAAAAGACGGTGGCGACTCTTGCTTCCGCGAAATTTCACGAACCAGCGTTAAACAGTCAGTTCCAGATCCACCGATCACAGAACTAGCGACTCTGCTGGGGATAATTTTAAAGTGAGGTGTACCTAGGACTAAGATCACTGTGTTTTCAATTGCTTTGACTTGTTTGCTTTAAATTGTGGGACTGTCTTGGGAGTTCTATAGATCCTAACCCGGATCTGGGGATACCTTCTTAGAAAGTAGCAACAAGGCTGTGAGGGAACTGTGCGGGGTATACCGACATGGTTGAAACAGTCTGCTACGTTGATGTGACACTTTGGTGTGTACCGGTAACCCTTGAGTCAATCAAGGAGAGTACGAGGCCTCCGCGTGGTGTCGTGAAGCATCAACAGACCTTAGGAACCTTAATTGAACCATCTTGGCCTCTTTAGGGTAGTGAGATAACTGACTTTGGTGCAGTCCGAGGTTGGTTGATACTCGATACTACACTCAATTGAGGGTTGTTTTCTTGGAATATTTCGGTCGCCAGTTCAGTGGCTAAATCGAAACGATGAACAATGAAAGCAATCCAATGATATTGGGATCCTCTAGAACCCGGTTACTTCTGATAGGACAGGTCTTAACCAACAAACTGAAAGAGGGTAATACCTAGACCCCATGCTGGCCTAAAATCCAAGGGCTCTTTTGTGTGACTTGTGTGCCTTCGTACTTGACTACTTACATGCTTGTTATCTGACACTTGAGTTTCTTGCAGGGTTTGTTTACAGTCCTTAATCTGGACCCATAACAGGGTTTACCTATGTTACCCCATGCATAGCATAACATCATAACATCATACCATTGCATGCATCCTACATCAGGACTAATCCATTTCAAGGATCTCAAGGGTCTGTGGTGCAGGTCACGATGAACTAAACTGTCTAGCAAGGGGCAAAGGGGATTTATTTTCCTCTAAGCCAAGGTTGTCAGGGGCTATGACCCACTCGATATGGTGAGCCTTGATTCTTGAAGAAGGACTCTCAACAATATGCAGTGCCTTCCATCAAGCTGCAAAATGCAGATTCTAACAAATTTTCTTGTCTATCCCGCAAGGTCCTTGAAAACATTACATGCATGTCATACACATCATTGCATAACAGGTATCCTTGTTGCAGGTCACTTACCTTTCTCGCTGTTTATTTCAGCAATGGCTTCCCAACAAGATAACCAGGACCTTCTTGCTCAAGAGACTCGGTTCGGGGAAATCCTCCTGAATCTATCCAAGGGGCAGGAGGAGCTAAGGACACTTCTCATGGAGACTTTGGTCAGGAACAGCGCTGAGGAAGAACGGCTGAAACATCTGCAAGATGAAGTGGATGCAATGAGAGCCCAAATGCTGGGGCAGGTGACTATCATCCAAGACTTAGCTCAAAGACAAGATGAGCTCGAGACTCTCATCAACCAACTGCTTCGGGGTAACCAACTGGGGCAAACAGCTAAGGTTGAAGGGCCAGTCATCATTCAACCATCTTTGAGACAAGGAGATAAGGGGAGAGCTCCTCAAATGGCTTCAGGGTCACAAACTCAGCAGCACCTTCACCAGCTTCAGCCAGACAAGCCCAGGAGGCAATTCACCCAGCTCAACATGTCACTGTTTCAAGCTTTACAACGCCTATTGAGATTGAATCTGATCACATTAAAGGCTCATCCCCGGAACCCCAACACAGCAACTCCTACCTATCATCCCAATAAAAGGTGTGCCTACCACTCTGCTAGTCCAGGACATGATACAAATGAGTGTTGGGCTCTGAAGAACAAGATCCAGGACCTGATTGATGAAGGAGCATTGGAGTTCAAACAAGATGGTCAGGCTGAGTTTTTCTACCATCCCTCCAAGGCTCACCATTTGAAGTAGCAAGCCCTGAGACGAAAAGACTTTTGTTCATTAGGATTTTCAAGTTGTAATTTTCTTTTGTTCAAACATTTACTCATGTTAAACGTTGCTATTTCATTAATGCATCGCATATGTCTGTTTTGAAGCAATATATTCGTATTCACTATATGCAAATTATTTTCATATTTTTTCTGATGATCGACGCTCGATTAATAATGCTAAGCCTCTTGAGGGAGGATGACGAAAACGATACCACGATCTCTACAGTATGCTTTTGAACGGACCCCGCTGATGAGGTACAGGCATTGTTTCCATTCTTAAACACTGGAGTAATAAGGAAGATAATCCCTCGTCAACCCCTTTGAGCCAAAGAAGTAGGAGTTTTTCTTTTCGAAAATTAAAACCCTTAATCATAACCTGGGGTAGGGTAGTTCTCTCAGTTGATCCAAGTGCATAACAAATAGCACCAAAGAGGTCCTTACAAAAAAAGAAGATAGTGATGGTTCCGAATAATCAATAAAGAAAGGCAGTCATAAGAACCCATTAAGTCAAAACCTAAGAAGGAGACTTACAAAACTGGGGCATCCCGCTGACTGAAATCACAAAAGAACAGCTCAGGCAAAAAAATATACATAGGGATAACAGAGTCAAAGAAAAGAAAGAGGTCATACAAACCCTCAACAAAAACAAAAAAAAAATGACTACCTATTCAGAATAAATCATCACTATCTGAACCATCATTGGAACGTCAGCACAAAGACTCAAACAAGGTCTAACACACGATCAACTGAGTTTAGGTTTGGAGAACATCACGAAGAGCGGGTGGGTACAAATAATTTGAGCCTTTATCCTTTGTTTCGTAAACCGTGAACCAGGCCACGTTATAACCCTTAAAAGTCCTAGCTGAAGCATGGGTTAGTTCGAAAGCATACTGTTACGAAAGGTATCCTGACTCCTTAAGGCTTACGATAAATACGGAGTTGACATCACGTTTTACAAACATTCACTTGTTTTATGAAAAAGAATGCATTTTCAAAATCTTCAAGACAGATATAAGCTTTGCATTTTTGACATAACTCTGTTTGCATATAACTTTTTGTTTGAACAGCATAGAAATTCGCACGACGAATGCCTAATGAACAGAAGCACTTCCAATCAAGGGGCATGATATGATCATGGTCTATTATCTGGGGCAGTCCAATCAAGATTCGGAGAATCTCTCAAAGGCCAAATAGCCTGGGGAAAATCTCCGCCTGAGTCACTTGGGGAATTCCAACAACGAATCTTGCCTGATCAAATACCTTCTGATGGCATGACAAAACACTTCTAACAGGGGCAACTCCCTACATTCTGAGAGCATGGATATAGTCGAAAGAATACTACGCGTAATCAAAGACCCGCTAGGTTGACACACCTAGGCAAAAATAAGGGCTTCCCGGCGAACCAAAAGGGTTCGGGCAAAAATAAGGGATGAACAGAAAAAATCTGTACACCCGGCAAGTCGAAAACCTGAAAAGGCGGCTTGGCAAAAATGTGTATCCCGGTGGACTGAAAACCCGAAAGGGCAGTCCAGGCAAAAGTTATGGATCAAAGCGTACGACTATGTCCCAGTATCTCGTCACTTGCCTACGAGAAGAAGATTGGTCAAACGGCAGTCATCAAGCATCTCCACAGGTCTTCCTCTCCCACCTCAGAAACAGGGGCAATAAAGAGTTGTCTGAGCGATCTAATTGTTCTGTCCACCAAGGTATCAAGGTAGGTTCAGCTGAAGAACATAACCAGATATCTTAATTCCCCAGAGAGTGAGCCAGCAAGTCAACAATACCCTCCCCAAGCAGAGTTGGTCCACTATCAACCTTAAGGAAGTTGGGTATCCTCCAGCAGATCTCAATGTTCCCCAGCAATATACATGCATTCTTAAAAAGCATCCCCGGCAGTCTTGGTCTAAAGATTGTTCCCCGGCGGTATATCAGGCAGTCAATGGAGTCACTTCCCCGTACAGTTCAAAATTTCCCCAAGAGAGTCCAATCTAGTTCCCCAGGAAAGTTTTAATTCATCTCCCCAAGCAGTAAGCTTATCCCCAGTAGATTCTGGAAGCTTATCCCTCGCAGAGCACGAACGCGTCCCCCGGCTTTATTCAAAGGTTATTTCCCTACCAGGATATAACTGGGTTATCCTCAGCCAAAAGCCACGGAAAGATCGTCCTCGGCGAAGTCTTCCTATCCCCAGCGAAGTCCATTAACACTTCCAACATCAACGGTATCCCCAGCGAAGTTACCATCAATATCCCAGCAAAGTATTTCTCCCCACAGAGTATTGCTCCCCAGCAAGATCGTTAGAGTATTTTTCTCCCCGCAGAGTAATCCGTTCGCCAAGTTTATTCCCCAACAGAATTATCTTCTCCTACCGGTATTCTTGCGACTATCATCTCCAGCGTAAACAAATATTCTTTCTTCAAACATCATCCCAGGAATGACTTCCCGGCACCCGTCAAGGATTTATTTCCCAAGACGAAAACATACATTCATAAACATCGCATTTCCATACATTATAGCATGCATATACGCATCATATCTTACAAATCTAATTCATGTTGAGAACATCATCGCTTGATTCATATCATGCCTTGCATATGACTGACCTTTACCTTTCAGGAAAGATCCAGTTAAGTTCTCAGCTATATTTCAAGACCTAGACCGGTTCAGTTAAATCGACCCTAAGATTTTTCTGTTTCTTATCCAGTCAAAGGCCTTCTCTGGTTCAGTCAGATCGACCCTAAGATCTCCCTGTTTCTTATCCAGTTGAAGATTTCAAGACCCTGTCCGGTTCAGTTAAATCGACCCTAAGATTTTCCTGTTTCTTATCCAGTCAAAGGCCTTCTCTAGTCCAGTTAAATCGACCCCTAAAATATTTTCCTGATAAAGACTCAGTAGAAGACATCCAAGATTCTCTCAGCGTTACTGTTGAGGTAGTAATCGTCCCCAGATTCTCTCAGCGTCCCTGTTGAGGTAGTAATCATCCAAGGTTCTCTCACCGCTCCTGTTGAGGTAGTAACCATCCCTGGTCCATTCATCACTTTTTGAAGCTCCAGATTCCATTCCTGTAACCAGTCAGGACACATCTATACAAAGAGTTTGAAGACCAGCTCCTGTAACAGGTCAGGTAATCATTTTTCTTTTTCAGGTACGCAAGCTCTCGCTAAGGAATCTCTTACGCGATCAACATCCAGATGGCATCTATAAGCCCATCCACCTTCCATCACCTCTTAGCATGGCATCTATAAGCCCATCATCCTATCCGTCAATCTCCAAATGGCATCTATAAGCCCATTCCCCCATCACACTACTATATGAGCGTAAATTTCTGGGCACTCAAGTGTTCAATCATCTTCCACCTTCGGATTACGAAAGGCCCGTCAGCCAATCTACATCCTCAGGTCTAAGAAGATTGAACAGGGGAAACTGTTGTACCCCAAAATTTGCCCTCCCATATTCTTCAAGATTTGCAAAGACCATGCTTCAAAATCTCCCCAAGGGTTGCACAGTTCAAGGGCCTCCTAACAGTCAAAAACTAGGGTTTTGGTTCTGACAAAGAAGTTGAAGTTTCCAAGGGTCCAATCAAGTCCCACATGCCTATAAACATGTTCAAGCATCCTCATACCAAGTTTCAAGACTTACAGCACAAAATTGCACAGTCAAAAACCCTAATTGCCCTACAGTCAACTGCAGGGGCAAAATGGTCATTTGACAGTCAAAAGTTCAAATTTTTGGTCAACATCTCATTTTGGAGCCACAAACATCATTTGATCAATTCTTGATCATGATGTTCAAGGCATGGCTCAAAAAGTCTCAAGATGCAAAAGTTTCCATATTTGGACAGTTGAAAAAGTCAACTATAACTTGACCAAGGCATAACTTCCACATGGTTTATCAGAAAAATTCCATCCAAAGCTCATTTTGGAGATAAAGACATTTCCTACAACTCCTCTTCACACTTCAAGTCCAAGAAATGCTCTCACAAAAAGTTATCAATTTCAACATTATAGGTCATTTTTAAAAGTCAACAAAAAGGGACTTTAAGTCAAAGGCCATAACTTGAGATTGGTAAATCAAAATGACATGGGACCAAAGGAATTGGTTAGAGAACTTCGAGACCTTTCCAAAATGTCACAGAACATGATCAAAGCTTATAAATTGAGAAAGATATGCCTTGTGGAAGTTGGGAAATTTTTGGGAATTTTGAAAAGTCAACTTTGCTTCAAATGCCTCAAAATTGCTAATGGGCCACATTTTCTTCCAAGATTCATCATCCAAAGGCTATGCACGACCATTTGGCCCAAGGGGAGTTATTTCATATTTTTTTATTATTTATTTGAATTTTTAATCACCATTAATTCATTTAATTAAATAAAATATGAAAGAAATACTCATCCATGCTTTTTAAATCTTTTTGTGCATAGAATATCTTCAAGATTTCGTGCACTATCTAATATGGAAAGAATCAAGGTGATTTGATCATGATTGGCACCAAAAGCACATGAAAAGATTTGGAAAATATGCCATGAAAATCAAATATCTTATACATCAATGCATTGATCCTTTGGACTCAAAACTCAACCCTAATTCATCACATACATAAGCCAGAAGCTAGACCTAATAAAAGGGACCAAAGAGCTGCGCCCAAAACCATAAACAAACTTTGCACTTTTTGAAGAAAATTTCAAAACTGAAAACACGATTCTAAAGCGTTTCAAGGCAAAACATTGATCCCATTACATTCCTGAGGCTTCAAGGAACGTTTCTGGATCAAAACCATTATCTCTAACGCAAGGAATTGGTAGAACGACCTTGTCCCGTTCATAATTTTTCTCATATTCATGTATCATAATTCATGCGTTGTTTGCAATTTTTAATGTTTGGTTTATATTAAGTTACTCATTCTGAAGCTAACCATGTATTTTAATTGAGTTTTTGTGCATCATACACGAATTCACCATTGAAGCTCGCTAGGGTTTCTCAAGCTTCAAATTGGGCGTTTGCATATATTGTAAAATCAACGCACCCCAGTACCATGGCTAGAATCAGGATGCTTGGACGAATTTAATACACTAATCGCGCCTAATTTATATGGCCTCACCAGCTAATCGCTATTTTGGAAAAGGTTGCATTTTGGGGGGGTTTAAAACCCCCGCTACTTCTTTTTTTGTTTCAGGGACAACGAAGAAGAAGATCAGGTGGCACGACATGAGTGGACAATTTGAATTCCAGCGCGCGTTTTTTCGTTTCTATATCACTAACGCCATCTTTCTTTTATATTATTTATTCTTTATTACATGTACAACGCGCGCTAATGGCACAGTTGGTAGAGGAAAGTATTGGTAAGCCTTGGGACTTGGGTTCGAACCCCAGGTCCCCCTACTTTGTTTCATATTTTTCTTCCTAACACAATTCTGTGTAGCGTGCCTCCTGAAGTCTACCATGCGGCCTTGTATCCAAGCTTGCCACACGTCCTATGGCATCAATCCAATGGTCCAGATCTAAAGCCTATGGAATGGTTCAGTCAATGCCTATACACGTGACCACCAAAAGTCAAAAAAGGCCTCCAATAAATGGGCCAAAAATGCTGGATGATACCTCCAAATTGGGGTCAACACCCCCTAGGGTTTGTGTTTCTTTTCCTTTTCTATCCTTTTTTATTATTTGTTTAATTTAATTATTTCCTTTTAATTATTTAAATTAATATTTTTCCTTTGATATAAATAATAAAAATCAGAAAAGACAAAAAATAAAATATGTTTGATTTAATATTTTTTTGTAAATAAATCTTATTAATTAATTTAGTCTTAATTTTAGGTTTAAATCTTAATATTTTTTTATAAACTTAAAAATTGTAGAATTAGGGTTTTAATCACTTTTATCTTTTTTCTTTCCTTTTATCATTATTAGTAACTAATTATTTATTTTTGTAAATAAAATTGTATTAATTAATTAGGTTAATTTCAGATTCAATTTTAACATGTTTTCTTAATAAATAAAAATAGTTAGAATTAGGGTTAATTAATTTTTTAATTTCATTTAATTCTCTCATTAAAATACGAAAAAACTCAAAAATAATTCCTTTTCTCATTTAGCTTAATTAATTTGTTAATTATAATTTAATTTCCTAAAAAGGGTCCAACGCCCTCGCATTCCCGATTTTACTTATTCTCGCATTTTTATTTTATTTCCTTTTTTCATGTAATTCTCCCAAAGCCATGTAATAGAATAATTAGGATATTTATTTTTCGCGCCTTATTTTATTTCAAATCGGGTCCTGGATTAAATTTGGCGATGTGGACCCGCGCCTTTGTAATATCGTAGGACTTTATATTTCTCGCAACTCTTAACTGTTAACTATCGCATGAAAGAATGAATGTCAAAATAAAAGCAATGCGTAGATCACCAATACATGACAAGACAAAAATAAATGAACATGACACACTAATCACACACCACCCCTAGGGTACGCCTCACTGTTGCCTTGCCCCTCGAAAGGTGATCGTCGAGTAGAGGATGTCTTAGTAAGTCCTCATGATCCAGGAACCTGGCATGAGGGTAGCTTCTAAGGTGTCTTCCTATTGCTCCGGTGATCACCATGTCCCGAACCTTCGAATTGACCCGAACACCTCCAACGGTGGTGCTACATACCTCTCAATGGTGGGATGGCACTACTTTAAGGACATTTACACAGACGAATTCCTTAGGGTAGGTAGACGACTCTAGATACTTGCTCTAATTTCAAAACAAATCAAAAAATACTTTTCACACCGACACCTTTTCAAAAAGCTTTCGAAAGCAATTTTTCAAACACTCTTGAGGACTGATACAAGAGTCAAACTGAAATTTTCAAAGAAACTTTTTAAAACCCACAGTTGAAAAGCAAACAAACCATTTTTGAAAACACAAATGAGCAAGTATCTAAGAGCCCATGGATAACCATGGATAGAAAGGGTGCTAACACCTTCCCTTTCTATAATCTATCTCCCGAACCGAGAGCAATCTCTATAAGGAATTTTTCTGTGCTTTTGTCCTTTCCATTTGGAGAAAATAAAAGACGGTGGCGACTCTTGCTTCCGCGACATTTCGCGAACCAGCGTTAAACAGTCAGTTCCAGATCCACCGATCACAGAACTGGCGACTCTGCTGGGGATAATTTTAAAGTGAGGTGTACCTAGGACTAAGATCACTGTGTTTTCAATTGCTTTGACTTGTTTGCTTTAAATTGTGGGACTGTCTTGGGAGTTCTATAGATCCTAACCCGGATCTGGGGATACCTTCTTAGAAAGTAGCAACAAGGCTGTGAGGGAACTGTGCGGGGTATACCGACATGGTTGAAACAGTCTGCTACGTTGATGTGGCACTTTGGTGTGTACTGGTAACCCTTGAGTCAATCAAGGAGAGTACGGGGCCTCCGCGTGGTGTCGTGAAGCATCAACAGACCTTAGGAACCTTAATTGAACCATCTTGGCCTCTTTAGGGTAGTGAGATAACTGACTTTGGTGCAGTCCGAGGTTGGTTGATACTCGATACTACACTCAATTGAGGGTTGTTTTCTTGGAATATTTCGGTCACCAGTTCAGTGGCTAAATCGAAACGATGAACAATGAAAGCAATCCAATGATATTGGGATCCTCTAGAACCCGGTTACTTCTTATAGGACAGGTCTTAACCAACAAACTGAAAGAGGGTAATACCTAGACCCCATGCTGGCCTAAAATCTAAGGGCTCTTTTGTGTGACTTGTATGCCTTCGCACTTGACTACTTACATGCTTGTTATCTGACACTTGAGTTTCTTGCAGGGTTTGTTTACAGTCCTTAATCTGGACCCATAACAGGGTTTACCTATGTTACCCCACGCATAGCATAACATCATAACATCATACCATTGCATGCATCCTACATCAGGACTAATCCATTTCAAGGATCTCAAGGGTCTGTGGTGCAGGTCACGATGAACTAAACTGTCTAGCAAGGGGCAAAGGGGATTTATTTTCCTCTAAGCCAAGGTTGTCAGGGGCTATGACCCACTCGATATGGTGAGCCTTGATTCTTGAAGAAGGACTCTCAACAATATGCAGTGCCTTCCATCAAGTTGCAAAATGCAGATTCTACCAAATTTTCTTGTCTATCCCGCAAGGTCCTTGAAAACATTACATGCATGTCATACACATCATTGCATAACAGGTATCCTTGTTGCAGGTCACTTACCTTTCTCGCTGTTTATTTCAGCAATGGCTTCCCAACAAGATAACCAGGACCTTCTTGCTCAAGAGACTCGGTTCGGGGAAATCCTCCTGAATCTATCCAAGGGGCAGGAGGAGCTAAGGACACTTCTCATGGAGACTTTGGTCAGGCACAACGCTGAGGACGAACGGCTGAAACATCTGCAAGCTGAAGTGGATGCAATGAGAGCCCAAATGCTGGGGCAGGTGACTATCATCCAAGACTTAGCTCAAAGACAAGATGAGCTCGAGACTCTCATCAACCAACTGCTTCGGGGTAACCAACTGGGGAAAACAGCTAAGGTTGAAGGGCCAGTCATCATTCAACCATCTTTGAGACAAGGAGATAAGGGGAGAGCTCCTCAAATGGCTTCAGGGTCACAAACTCAGCAGCACCTTCACCAGCTTCAGCCAGACAAGCCCAGGAGGCAATTCACCCAGCTCAACATGTCACTGTTTCAAGCTTTACAACGCCTATTGAGATTGAATCTGATCACATTAAAGGCTCATCCCCGGAACCCCAACACAGCAGCTCCTACCTATCATCCCAATAAAAGGTGTGCCTACCACTCTGCTAGTCCAGGACATGATACAAATGAGTGTTGGGCTCTGAAGAACAAGATCCAGGACCTGATTGATGAAGGAGCATTGGAGTTCACACAAGATGGTCAGGCTGAGTTTTTCTACCATCCCTCCAAGGCTCACCATTTGAAGTAGCAAGCCCTGAGACAAAAAGACTTTTGTTCATTAGGATTTTCAAGTTGTAATTTTCTTTTGTTCAAACATTTACTCATGTTAAAGGTTGTTATTTCATTAATGCATCGCATATGTCTGTTTTGAAGCAATATATTCGTATTCACTATATGCAAATTATTTTCATATTTTTTCTGATGATCGACGCTCGATTAATAATGCTAAGCCTCTTGAGGGAGGATGACGAAAACGATACCACGATCTCTACAGTATGCTTTTGAACGGACCCCGCTGATGAGGTACAGGCATTGTTTCCATTCTTAAACACTGGAGTAATAAGGAAGATAATCCCTCGTCAACCCCTTTGAGCCAAAGAAGTAGGAGTTTTTCTTTTCGAAAATTAAAACCCTTAATCATAACCTGGGGCAGGGTAGTTCTCTCAGTTGATCCAAGTGCATAACAAATAACACCAAAGAGGTCCTTACAAAAAAAGAAGACAGTGATGGTTCCGAATAATCAATAAAGAAAGGCAGTCATAAGAACCCATTAAGTCAAAACCTAAGAAGGAGACTTACAAAACTTGGGCATCCCGCTGACTGAAATCACAAAAGAACAGCTCAGGCAAAAAAAATATACATAGGGATAACAGAGTCAAAGAAAAGAAAGAGGTCATACAAACCCTCAACAAAAACAAAAAAAAATGACTGCCTATTCAGAATAAATCATCACTATCTGAACCATCATTGGAACGTCAGCACAAAGACTCAAACAAGGTCTAACACACGATCAACTGAGTTTAGGTTTGGAGAACATCACGAAGAGCGGGTGGGTACAAATAATTTGAGCCTTTATCCTTTGTTTCGTAAACCGTGAACCAGGCCACGTTATAACCCTTAAAAGTCCTAGCTGAAGCATGGGTTAGTTCGAAAGCATACTGTTACGAAAGGTATCCTGACTCCTTAAGGCTTACGGTAAATACGGAGTTGACATCACGTTTCACAAACATTCACTTGTTTTATGAAAAAGAATGCATTTTCAAAATCTTCAAGACAGATATAAGCTTTGCATTTTTGACATAACTCTGTTTGCATATAACTTTTTGCTTGAATAGCATAGAAATTCGCACGACGAATGCCTAATGAACAGAAGCACTTCCAATCAAGGGGCATGATATGATCATAGTCTATTATCTGGGGCAGTCCAATCAAGATTCGGAGAATCTCTCAAAGGCAAAATAGCCTGGGGAAAATCTCCGCCTGAGTCACTTGGGGCATTCCAACAACGAATCTTGCCTGATCAAATACCTTCTGATGGCATGACAAAACACTTCTAACAGGGGCAACTCCCTACATTCTGAGAGCGTGGATATAGTCGAAAGAATACTACGCGTAATCAAAGACCCGCTAGGTTGACACACCTAGGCAAAAATAAGGGCTTCCCGACGAACCAAAAGGGTTCGGGCAAAAATAAGGGATGAAAAGAAAAAATATGTACACCCGGCAAGTCGAAAACCTGAAAAGGCGGCTTGGGCAAAAATGGGTATCCCGGTGGACTGAAAACCCGAAAGGGTAGTCCAGGCAAAAGTTAGGGATCAAAGCGTACAACTATGTCCCGGTATCTCGTCACTTGCCTACCAGAAGAAGATTGGTCAAACGGCATTCATCAAGCATCTCCACAGGTCTTCCTCTCCCACCTCAGAAACAGGGGCAATAAAGAGTTGTCTGAGAGATCTAATTGTTCTGTCCACCAAGGTATCAAGGTAGGTTCAGCTGAAGAACATAACCAGATATCTTAATTCCCCAGAGAGTGAGCCAGCAAGTCAGCAATACCCTCCCCAAGCAGAGTTGGTCCACTATCAACCTTAAGGAAGTTGGGTATCCTCCAGCAGATCTCAATGTTCCCCAGCAATATACATGCATTCTTAACAAGCATCCCCAGCAGTCTTGGTCTAAAGATTGTTCCCCGGCGGTATATCAGGCAGTCAATGGAGTCACTTCCCCGTACAGTTCAAAATTTCCCCAAGAGAGTCCAATCTAGTTCTCCAGGAAAGTTGGAATTCATCTCCCCAAGCAGTAAGCTTATCCCCAGTAGATTCTGGAAGCTTATCCCTCGCAGAGCACGAACGCGTCCCCCGGCTTTATTCAAAGGTTATTTTCCTACCAGGATATAACTGGGTTATCCTCAGCCAAAAGCCACGGAAAGATCGTCCTCGGCGAAGTCTTCCTATCCCCAGTGAAGTCCATTAACACTTCTAACATCAACGGTATCCCCAGCGAAGTTACCATCAATATCCCAGCAAAGTATTTCTCCCCACAGAGTATTGCTCCCCAGCAAGATCGTTAGAGTATTTTTCTCCCCGCAGAGTAATCCGTTCGCCAAGTTTATTCCCCAACAGAATTATCTTCTCCTACCGGTATTCTTGCGACTATCATCTCCAGCGGAAACAAATATTCTTTCTTCAAACATCAGCCCAGGAGTGACTTCCCGGCACCCGTCAAGGATTTATTTCCCAAGACGAAAACATACATTCATAAACATCGCATTTCCATACATTATAGCATGCATATACGCATCATATCTTACAAATCTCATTCATGTTGAGAACATCATCGCTTGATTCATATCATGCCTTGCATATGACTGACCTTTACCTTTCAGGAAAGATCCAGTTAAGTTCTCAGCTATATTTCAAGACCTAGACCGGTTCAGTTAAATCGACCCTAAGATTTTTCTGTTTCTTATCCAGTCAAAGGCCTTCTCTGGTTCAGTCAGATCGACCCTAAGATCTCCCTGTTTCTTATCCAGTTGAAGACATTCCAAGACCTAGACCGGTTCAGTTAAATCGACCCTAAGATTTTTCTGTTTCTTATCCAGTCAAAGGCCTTCTCTGGTTCAGTCAGATCGACCCTAAGATCTCCCTGTTTCTTATCCAGTTGAAGATTCTAAGACCTAGACCGGTTCAGTTAAATCGACCCTAAGATTTTTCTGTTTCTTATCCAGTCAAAGGCCTTCTCTAGTTCAGTCAGATCGACCCTAAGATCTCCCTGTTTCTTATCTAGTTGAAGATTCCAAGACCTAGACCGGTTCAGTTAAATCGACCCTAAGATTTTTCTATTTCTTATCCAGTCAAAGGCCTTCTCTGGTTCAGTCAGATCGACCCTAAGATCTCCCTGTTTCTTATCCAGTTGAAGATTTCAAGACCCTGTCCGGTTCAGTTAAATCGACCCTAAGATTTTCCTGTTTCTTATCCAGTCAAAGGCCTTCTCTAGTCCAGTTAAATCGACCCCTAAAAGATTTTCCTGATAAAGACTCAGTAGAAGACATCCAAGATTCTCTCAGCGTTACTGTTGAGGTAGTAATCGTCCCCAGATTCTCTCAGCGTCCCTGTTGAGGTAGTAATCATCCAAGGTTCTCTCACCGCTCCTATTGAGGTAGTAACCATCCCTGGTCCATTCATCACTTTTTGAAGCTCCAGATTCCATTCCTGTAACCAGTCAGGACACATCTATACAAAGAGTTTGAAGACCAGCTCCTGTAACAGGTCAGGTAATCATTTTTCTTTTTCAGGTACGCAAGCTCTCGCTAAGGAATCTCTTACGCGATCAACATCCAGATGGCATCTATAAGCCCATCCACCTTCCATCACCTCTTAGCATGGCATATATAAGCCCATCATCCTATCCGTCAATCTCCAAATGGCATCTATAAGCCCATTCCCCCATCACACTACTATGTGAGTGCAAATTTCTGGGCACTCTAGTGTTCAATCATCTTCCACCTTCGGATTACGAAAGGCCCGTCAGCCAATCTACATCCTCAGGTCTAAGAAGATTGAAAAGGGGCAACTGTTGTACCCCAAAATTTGCCCTCCCATATTCTTCAAGATTTGCAAAGACCATGCTTCAAAATCTCCCCAAGGGTTGCACAGTTCAAGGGCCTCCTAACAGTCAAAAACTAGGGTTTTGGTTCTGACAAAGAAGTTGAAGTTTCCAAGGGTCCAATCAAGTCCCACATGCCTATAAACATGTTCAAGCATCCTCATACCAAGTTTCAAGACTTACAGCACAAAATTGCACAGTCAAAAACCCTAATTGCCCTACAGTCAACTGCAGGGGCAAAATGGTCATTTGACAGTCAAAAGTTCAAATTTTTGGTCAACATCTCATTTTGGAGCCACAAACATCATTTGATCAATTCTTGATCATGATGTTCAAGGCATGGCTCAAAAAGTCTCAAGATGCAAAAGTTTCCATATTTGGACAGTTGAAAAAGTCAACTGTAACTTGACCAAGGCATAACTTCCACATGGTTTATCAGAAAAATTCCATCCAAAGCTCATTTTGAATATAAAGACATTTCCTACAACTCCTCTTCACACTTCAAGTGCAAGAAATGCCCTCACAAAAAGTTATCAATATCAACATTATAGGTCATTTTCAAAAGTCAACAAAAAGGGACTTTAAGTCAAAGGCCATAACTTGAGATTGGTAAATCAAAATGACATGGGACCAAAGGCATTGGTTAGAGAACTTCGAGACCTTTCCAAAATGTCCAAGAACATGATCAAAGCTTATAAATGGAGAAAGATATGCCTTGTGGAAGTTGGGAAATCTTTAGGAATTTTGAAAAGTCAACTTTGCTTCAAATGCCTCAAAATTGCTAATGGGCCACATTTTCTTCCAAGATTCATCATCCAAAGGCTATGCACGACCATTTGGCCCAAGGGGAGTTATTTCATATTTTTTTTATTATTTATTTGAATTTTTAATCACCATTAATTCATTTAATTAAATAAAATATGAAAGAAATACTCATCCATGCTTTTTAAATCTTTTTGTGCATAGAATATCTTCAAGATTTCGTGCACTATCTAATATGGAAAGAATCAAGGTGATTTGATCATGATTGGCACCAAAAGCACATGAAAAGATTTGGAAAATATGCCATGAAAATCAAATATCTTATACATCAATGCATTGATCCTTTGGACTCAAAACTCAACCCTAATTCATCACATACATAAGCCAGAAGCTAGACCTAATAAAAGGGACCAAAGAGCTGCGCCCAAAACCATAAACAAACTTTGCACTTTTTGAAGAAAATTTCAAAATTGAAAACATGATTCTAAAGCGTTTCAAGGCAAAACATTGATCCCATTACATTCCTGAGGCTTCAAGGAACGTTTCTGGATCAAAACCATTATCTCTAACGCAAGGAATTGGTAGAACGACCTTGTCCCGTTCATAATTTTTCTCATATTCATGTATCATAATTCATGCGTTGTTTGCAATTTTTAATGTTTGGTTTATATTAAGTTACTCATTCTGAAGCTAACCATGTATTTTAATTGAGTTTTTGTGCATCATACACGAATTCACCATTGAAGCTCGCTAGGGTTTCTCAAGCTTCAAATTGGGCGTTTGCATATACTGTAAAATCAAGGCACCCCAGTACCATGGCTAGAATCAGGATGCTTGGACGAATTTAATACACTAATCGCGCTTAATTTATATGGCCTCACCAGCTAATCGCTATTTTGGAAAAGGTTGCATTTTGGGGGGGTTTAAAACCCCCGCTACTTCTTTTTTTGTTTCAGGGACAACGAAGAAGAAGATCAGGTGGCACGACATGAGTGGACAATTTGAATTCCAGCGCGCGTTTTTTCGTTTCTATATCACTAACGCCATCTTTCTTTTATATTATTTATTCTTTATTACATGTACAACGCGCGCTAATGGCACAGTTGGTAGAGGAAAGTATTGGTAAGCCTTGGGACCTGGGTTCGAACCCCAGGTCCCCCTACTTTGTTTCATATTTTTCTTCCTAACGCAATTCTGTGTAGCATGCCTCCTGAAGTCTACCATGCGGCCTTGTATCCAAGCTTGCCACACGTCCTATGGCATCAATCCAATGGTCCAGATCTAAAGCCTATGGAATGGTTCAGTCAATGCCTATACACGTGACCACCAAAAGTCAAAAAAGGCCTCCAATAAATGGGCCAAAAATGCTGGATGATACCTCCAAATTGGGGTCAACACCCCCTAGGGTTTGTGTTTCTTTTCCTTTTCTATCCTTTTTTATTATTTGTTTAATTTAATTATTTCCTTTTAATTATTTAAATTAATATTTTTCCTTTGATATAAATAATAAAAATCAGAAAAGACAAAAAATAAAATATATTTGATTTAATATTTTTTTGTAAATAAATCTTATTAATTAATTTAGTCTTAATTTTAGGTTTAAATCTTAATATTTTTTTATAAACTTAAAAATTGTAGAATTAGGGTTTTAATCACTTTTATCTTTTTTCTTTCCTTTTATCATTATTAATAACTAATTATTTATTTTTGTAAATAAAATTGTATTAATTAATTAGGTTAATTTCAGATTCAATTTTAACATGTTTTCTTAATAAATAAAAATAGTTAGAATTAGGGTTAATTAATTTTTTAATTTAATTTAATTCTCTCATTAAAATACGAAAAAACTCAAAAATAATTCCTTTTCTCATTTAGCTTAATTAATTTGTTAATTATAATTTAATTTCCTAAAAAGGGTCCAACGCCCTCGCATTCCCGATTTTACTTATTCTCGCATTTTTATTTTATTTCCTTTTTTCATGTAATTCTCCCAAAGCCATGTAATAGAATAATTAGGATATTTATTTTTCGCGCCTTATTTTATTTCAAATCGGGTCCTGGATTAAAATTGGCGATGTGGACCCGCGCCTTTGTAATAGCGTAGGACTTTATATTTCTCGCAACTCTTAACTGTTAACTATCGCATGAAAGAATGAATGTCAAAATAAAAGCAATGCGTAGATCACCAATACATGACAAGACAAAAATAAATGAACATGACACACTAATCACACACCACCCCTAGGGTACGCCTCACTGTTGCCTTGCCCCTCGAAAGGTGATCGTCGAGTAGAGGATGTCTTAGTAAGTCCTCATGATCCAGGAACCTGGCATGAGGGTAGCTTCTAAGGTGTCTTCCTATTGCTCCGGTGATCACCATGTCCCGAACCTTCGAATTGACCCGAACACCTCCAACGGTGGTGCTACCTACCTCTCAATGGTGGGATGGCACTACTTTAAGGACATTTACACAGACGAATTCCTTAGGGTAGGTAGACGACTCTAGATACTTGCTCTAATTTCAAAATAAATCAAAAAATACTTTTCACACTGACACCTTTTCAAAAAGCTTTCGAAAGCAATTTTTCAAACACTCTTGAGGACTGATACAAGAGTCGAACTGAAATTTTCAAAGAAACTTTTTAAAACCCACAGTTGAAAAGCAAACAAACCATTTTTGAAAACACAAATGAGCAAGTATCTAAGAGCCCATGGATAACCATGGATAGAAAGGGTGCTAACACCTTCCCTTTCTATAATCTACCTCCCGAACCGAGAGCAATCTCTATAAGGAATTTTTCTGTGCTTTTGTCCTTTCCATTTGGAGAAAATAAAAGACGGTGGCGACTCTTGCTTCCGCGACATTTCGCGAACCAGCGTTAAACAGTCAGTTCCAGATCCACCGATCACAACGTCAAATAAACAACAACAACAACAACAACGTCAACAACAACAACAACAACGTCAAATAAACATAAACAACAACAACGTCAAATAAACAACAACAACAACGTCAACAACAACAACGTCAAATAAACAACAACAACAACGTCAACAACGTCAACAACGTCAACAACAACGTCAAATAAACAACAATAACAACAACAACGTCAAATAAACAATAACAACAACAATGTCAAATAAACAACAATAACAACAACGTCAAATAAACAACAACAACAACAACGTCAATAACAACAACAACAACGTCAAATAAACAACAACAACGTCAAATAAACAACAACAACAACGTCAAATAAACAACAACAACAACAACAATAATAATAACAACAACAACAACAACAACAACGTCAAATAAACAACAACAACAACATCGTCAAATAAACAACATCAACAACGTCAAATAAACAAAAACAAAAACAACAAGAACATCAACAACAACAAAAAAAGTCAAATAAACAACAACAACAACAACAACGTCAACAACAACAACTACGTCAAATAAATAACAACAACAACGTCAAATAAACAACAACAAAAACAACAACAACATCAACAACAACAAAAACGTCAAATAAACAACAACAACAACGTCAACAACAACAACTACGTCAAATAAACAAAAACAACAACGTCAAATAAACAATAACAACAACAACAACGTCAACAACAACAACGTCAAATGAACAACAACAACAACGTCAAATAAACAACAACAATGTCAAATAAATAACAACAACAACAACAACAACAACGTCAAATAAACAACAACAACAACAATGTCAAATAAACAACAACAACAACTACAACACCGTCAACAACAACAACAATGTCAAATA
>OX451741.1:262552190-262567190 GCA_948472305.1 Vicia faba | reverse complement strand
AAAATATATTTTTATTTTTTTGTCTTTTCTGATTTTTGTATTTTTATTATTTAAAATTAATTTAAGGAATTAAAATAAAACAATTAAATTGAAACAAATAAATAAAAAAAGAAAAGAAAAGGGATAGAGATACAAACAAGAAGGGTGGTAGACCCCATTTTGGAGGTATGATCAGCAGTAATTTGGCCCATTTGAAGGAGGCCTGGTTGACTTTTGATGGTCACGTGTAGACCCCTGGACTGAGGTGCACGATGGAACTCATGTCTTGGCTTTTGGATTGATCTCAGGAAACATGTGGCAAGCACCAGCGTTGGATGTTTGGTGGACTTCTGAACATGTTGAGTACCTAATCACGTTATAAGAAAAAATAGAAGGAAATATGGGGGACCTGGGAATCGAACCCAGGTCCCAACGCTTACCGTGCCAATGCTTTTCCAGCTGCGCTGCTTATGCTCTTTGTTATTAATATAGGACACAAATAATATAAGAGAAACATGCCATTATTCTGGAATTAACAAAAAAACGCGCCAACAATTTGAACGCACCAATCACACTCCTCCACGCATCGTCTTCTCCACTTGTTCTTTGTTTTTGCCTAAAAAATAAAACTAGATAGCGGGGGTTTTAAACCCCCACAATCTGAAACACCAAAAAATAGCGAATAGAAATTGAATGCATATAAAAAAGGCGCGATGGATGTTTTAGATTCGTTGGAACGTCACGAGTTCAATGGTATAAGTCTTGTTGGCTAATTTTTCCATATGCAAAAGTCCCCAATTTAGGAGCTTTGAAAACCTAGAAAATTTCCATGGCAGATTCTCGTACAGGGCACCAAAACTCAATTAAATGATGCCAGCAGCTTTAGAATGTTCACGTTAGTGCAAAACAACAAGAAAAAGGCATGGATGATACGTATAAATCAAAACACGAATATGAACAAAATTGGAAACAGGGCCACGTGATTCTACCGTTTCTTAATGTTAGAGGCTGTGGTTTTGATTGGAATAGATCCCTGGTAACCTTGGCAAGCTATTGGAATGGTTATCTTGCCTTGAAACGCACTGAAACTGTGTTTTCAGTTTTGAAAATTTTGGTGAAAAGTGCAAAGTTCTTTCTTCTTCTTGGGCGCAGCTTTTAGGTCCTCTCTGATTAGGTTTGCATTGTGTATGTATATGGGACGAATTAAGGTAGAAATTTGAGTCCATAAACCTTTGTATTGATGAATCAAATATTTTATTTTTAATGTAATCTTTTCCAATCTTTTCCATGTGAAGATCATGCCAATCATTGCCAATTCTTTCCATATTGAGTGTGAACGAAATCTTGGAGTTATGATAGACCTATTAGCTGCATAAAAAGATTTAAAATGCATGCTTGAGTATTTTTGTCATATTTTATTTAATTAAATGAATTAATGGTGATAAAAATTCAAATAAATAATAAAAAATGATGAAATAAATCACCTTTGGGTCAAATGGTCGTGCATAGCTTTTGGATGATGATTCTTGGAAGAAAATGTGGCCCATTAGCAATTTTGAGGCATTTGAAGCAAAGTTGACTTTTCAAAATTCCCAAACATTTCCCAACTTCCACAAGGCATATCTTGCTCAATTTTTAAGCTTTGATCATGTTTTTGGACATTTTGGAAAGGTCTTGAAGTCCTCTAACCAATGCCTTTGGTCCCATGTCATTTTGATTTACCAATCTCCAGTTATGGTCTTTGACTTAAAGTGCCTTTTTGTTGACTTTTGAAAATGACCTATAATGTTGAGATTGATAACTTTTTGTGAGAGAATTTCTTGGACTTGAAGTGTGAAGATGAGTTGTAGGAAATGTCATTCTCTTCAAAATGAGCTTTGGATGGAATTTTTCTGATGAACCATGTGGAAGTTATGCCTTGGTCAAGTTACAGTTGACTTTTTCAACTGTCCAAATATGGAAACTTTTGCATCTTGAGCTTTTTTTTGAGCCATGCCTTGAGAATCATGATCAAGAATTGATCAAATGATGTTTTTGGCTTCAAAATAAGATGTTGACCAAAAATTTGAACTTTTGACTGTCAAATGACCATTTTACCCCTATAGGTGACTGCTGAGCAATTAGGGTTTTTGACTGTGCAATTTTGTGTTGTGAGTCTTGAAACTTAGCATATGGATGCTTGACCATGTTTATAGGCATGTGGGACTTGATTGGACCCTTGAAAACTTCAATTTCTTTGCCAGAACCAAAACCCTAGTTTTTGACTGTTAGGAGGCCCTTGAACTGTGCAACCCTTGGGAGATTTTGAAGCATGCTTTTTGCAAATCTTGAAGAAAAATGGGAGGGCAAATTTTGGGGTACAACAGTTGCCCCTGTTCAATCTTCTTAGACATGAGGATGTAGATTGGCTGACGTGCCTTTCGTAATCCGAGGGTGGAAGATGATTGAACACTAGAGTGCCCAGAAATTTGCGCTCACATAGTAGTGTGATGGTGGGAATGGGCTTATAGATGCCATTTGGAGATTGATGGATAGGAAGATGGGCTTACAGATGCCATGTTGAGAGATGATGGATAGGTGGATGGGCTTATAGATGCCATCTGGGTGTCGATCGCGTAAGAGATTCCTTAGCGAGAACTTGCGTACCTGAAAAAGAAAATGAGTACCTGGCCTGTTACAGGAGCTGGTCTTCAAACTCTTTGTATAGATGTGCCCTGACTGGTTACAGGAATTGAATCTGGAGCTTCAAAAGGTGATGAATGAATCAGGGATGGTTACTAACTCAACGGGACGATGAGAGAACCTGGGGCGATTACTACCTCAACAGTAACGATGAGAGAACCTTGGATGATTACTATCTCAAAAGGAATGCTGAGAGAATCTTGGATGTCTTCTACTGGGATAAGAATCAGGGAGATCTTAGGGTCGATCTGACTGAACCGGAGAAGGTCCTGGAATATCTTCAACTGGATAAGAATCAGGGAGATCTTAGGGTCGATCTGACTGAACCATAGAAGGCCTTTGACTGGATAAGAATCAGGAAAATCTTAGGGTCGATTTAACTGAACCAGGCTAGGTCTTGGAATCTTCAACTGGATAAGAATCAGGGAGATCTTAGGGTCGATCTGACTGAACCAGAGAAGGCCTTTGACTGGATAAGAATCAGGAAAATCTTAGGGTCGATTTAACTGAACCGGACAAGGTCTTGAAATCTTCAACTGGATAAGAATCAGGGAGATCTTAGGGTCGATCTGACTGAACCAGAGAAGGCCTTTGACTGGATAAGAATCAGGAAAATCTTAGGGTCGATTTAACTGAACCAGACAAGGTCTTGGAATCTTCAACTGGATAAGAATCAGGGAGATCTTATGGTCGATCTGACTGAACCAGAGAAGGCCTTTGACTGGATAAGAATCAGGAAAATGTTAGGGTCGATTTAACTGAACCGGACAAGGTCTTGGAATCTTCAACTAGATAAGAATCAGGGAGATCTTAGGGTCGATCTGACTGAACCAGAGAAGGCCTTTGACTGGATAAGAATCAGGAAAATCTTAGGGTCGATTTAACTGAACCGGACAAGGTCTTGGAATCTTCAACTGGATAAGAATCAGGGAGATCTTAGGGTCGATCTGACTGAACCAGAGAAGGCCTTTGACTGGATAAGAATCAGAAAAATCTTAGAATCGATTTAACTGAACCAGACTAAAGTCTTGAAATATAGCTGAGAACTTAATTGGATCTTTCCTGAAAGGTAAAGGTCAGTCATATGCAATGCATGATATGGATCAAGCAATGATGTTCTCAACATAAATGAGATTTGTAAGATATGATGCATATATGCATGCTATAATGTATGGAAATGTGATGTTTATGAACGTATGTTTTCGTCCTAGGAAAATAAATCCTTGACGGATGCCGGGAAGTCATATCCTGGGCTGATGTTGGAGAATAGATCTTTGCTTCCGCTGGGGATACCATTGTTATGTAGGAAGTGTTAATAGACTTCGCTGGGGATAGGAAGACTTTGCCGAGGACGATCTTTCCGTGGCTTTTGGCTGAGGATAACCCAGTTATTGTCCTGGTAGGGAAATAACCTTTGAATGAAGCCGAGGGACGCGTTCGTGTTCTACGGGGGAGGAAGCTTCCAGAATCTACTGGGGATGAGCTTCCTGCTGGGGAGATGGATTCAAACTTTCCTGGGGAAATCTTGAACCATACTGGACTCTCCTGGGGAATTCTTTGAGATATATTGGGGAAGTGGCTCCATTGAATGTTTGATTAACCGCCGGGGAACAGTCTTAGACCAATACTTTTGGGGATGCTTGTTAGGAATGTCTGTATGATGTGCCGGGGAATGTTTGAGATCTGCTGGAGGATACACAACTTCCTTAAGGCTGACAGTATAACTCTGCTTGGGGAGAGTGCATGGACTTGCTGGCTCACTCTCTGGGGACTTAAGATATCTTGGTTGTTCTTCATCCGAACCTATCTTAGTACCTTGGTGGACAGAGCCATTAGATCATTTGGACAACTCATCCTTGCCCCTGTTTCTGAGGTGGGAGAGGAAGACCTGTGAGGTGCTGATAGTTGTTGATGGACGAACCTTCTTCTGGCAGGCCGGTGACGAGATGACAGGACATAGTCGTACGTTTTGATCCCTAACTTTTGCCTGGACCGCCTTTTCGGGTTTTCAGTCCACCGGGATACCCATTTTTGCCCAAGCCGCCTTTTCAGGTTTTCGACTTGCCGGGTGTACAGATTATTTTCATTTCATCCCTTATTTTTGCCCGAACCCTTTTGGTTCGCCGGGAAGCCCTTGTTTTTGTCTAGGTGTGTCAACCTAGCGGGTCTTTGATTTTGCGTAGTATTTTTTTTTTGACTATGTCCATGCTCTCAGAATGTAGGGGGTTGCCCCTGTTGTAGCGTTGTGTCGCCATACCAGAAGATGTTTGATCAGGCAAGATTCGTTGCTGGAATGCCCCAAGTGGCTCAGGCGGAGATTTGTCCCAAGCTGGTTGGCCTTTTGAGAGATTCTCCGAATCTTGACCTAACTGCCCCAGATGATGGACAATAGTCATGCCATGCCCCTTGATTGGAAATGCTTTTGTTCACTAGGTATTCATCGTGCGAATTTCCCTGCTGTTCAAACAAAAAGTCATATGCAAACAAGGTTATATAAAAAATGCAAAGCTTATGTCTGTTTCGAAGTTTTTTGAAAATGAGTTTTTAGTAAAACAAGCAAGTTTTGTAAATTGTGATGTCAACTCGTTATTTTACCGCAAGCCTTAAGGAGTCAGGATACCTTTCGTAACAGTGTGCTTTCGAACTAACCCATGCTTCAGCTAGGACTTTTTAAGGGTTATAACGTGGCCTGGTTCACGGTTTAAGAAACAAAGGATAAAGGCTCAAATTATTTGTACCCACCCGTTCTTCGTTATGTTCTTCAAACCTAAGCTCAGTTGATCGTGCGTTAGACCTTGTTTGAGTCTCTGTCCTGACGTTCCAATGATGGTTCAGATATTGATGATTTATTCTGAATAGGCATTCATTTTTGTTTTTGTTGAGGGTTTGTACGACCTCTTTCTTTTTGATTTCACTATCCCTAAATTTTGCCTGAACTGTCTCTTTTGTGATTACAGTCAGCGGGATGCCCCAGTTTTGTAAGTCTCCTTCATAGGTTTTGACTTAATGGGTTTTTATTTTGAGAAGTAACGACTGCCTGTCTGTATGATTATTCGGAACCATCATTGTCTTTTGTTTTGTGAGGACCTCTTTGGTTCTATTCGTTGTGCACTTGGATCAACTGAGAAAGCTACCCTGCCCCAGGTTATGATTAAGGGTTTTAATTTTCGAAAATAAAAACTCCTACCTCTTTGGCTCAAAGGGGTTGACGAGGGATTATCTTCCTTATAACTCCAATGTTTAGGAATTGAAACAATGCCTGTACCTCATCAGCGGGGTCTGTTCAAAAGCATACTGTAATGATCGCGGTATCGTTTTCGTCATCCTCCCTCAAGAGGCTTAGAATTGTTAATTGAGAGTTGACATCAAAATGAAAGCAGTTTTAAGCATAATAAACATAATTACTTCAAAACAGACACGTGTAATGCATTAATGAAATAACCAAGTTTGACATGAAACAAAATGTTTGAACAATCAAAGGAAAATTACAAATTGAACATTCGAATGAACAAAAAAATCCAGTCCTAAGGCTTGTCACTTCAAATGGTGAATCCGGTAGGGATGGTAGAAACATTCAGCCTGACCCACTTGGGTGAAATCCACTGCTCCTTCATTAATCAGATCCTGGACTTTGTTCTTCAAAGCCCAGCAGTCAGCAGTGTCATGTCCAAGACTATCAGAGTGGTATGCACATCTTCTGTCGGGATGATAATTAGGAGCAGAGATGTTGGGGTTCCGGGGAGGAGCCCTTAGTGTAATCAGATTCAACCTCAACAGGTGTTGCAAGGCTTGAAACAGCGGTATGTTAAGTTGGGTGAATTGCCTCTTGGACCTGCTTGGCTTACTCTGATCCACATGTTACTCTGGGCGAGGTTGATGTTGGGCTTGTGAGGTGGTAGCAATTTGGAGAGGTCTATTCTTCACCATACCAGACTCTTTTCCTCTTGGAAGCTGATCAAAGACCCGGTCCCTGACTCGGACTGGTTGCTTCATGTTGGATCTGTCTTGGTGGAGTTGACTGATCATGGTCCTCAACTCTTCTTGCTCCCGAGCTAAACCTTGGATGAGAGCCCTTTGCCCCAGCATCTGGGTTTTCATTGTGTCTACCTTAGCTTGCAGACGTTTCAGCCGTTCGTCCTTGTCATCTTCAGGACTTTCCTTGGCCAAATTCCCCATGAGGAGTGTCCTTAACTCTTCTTGCCCCTTGGATAGGCTTAAGAAGATCTCCCTGAACTGAGTCTCTTGAGCATGAAGACCCGGGTTATCTTGTTGGGAAGCCGTTGCTGAAATAAACAGCGGAGAAGGTAAGTGGCCTGTCAAAAGGGTACCTGTAATGCAATGATATGTATGATATGCATGCAATGTTTTCAAGGACCTCGCGGGGTAAACAAGAAATTTGTTAAAGCTTGAATCCGGTGGCTTGATTGAAGGAACTTCATGTTATTGAGAGTCCTTCTTCAAAGGGTCAAAGGCTCACCATATCCAGTGGGTCATAGCCTCTGACTCAGATCCTCAACCTGGCTATAGGAAAATAAATCCCCTTTGCCCCTTGCTAGACATTCTGGTTCATCATGACCTGAATCACAAGCCCTTGAGATCCTTGAAATGGGTTAGGATTTATGCAATGGTATGTTGTTATGGTATGCATGGAGTGATGTAAGTAAACCCTGTTATGAGTCCCAATTAAGAACTGTAAACAAAACCTGCAAGAAACTCAGTAAACTCTGTTATGAGTCCCAATTAAGGACTATAAACAAAACCTGCAAGAAACTTAGTAAACCATGTTATGAGTCCCAATTAAGGACTATAAACAAAACCTGCAAGAAACTCTAGTGTCAGATAACAAGCATGCAAGTAGTCAAATTGGAAGGCACACAAGTCACACAAGAGAAAACCTTAGAGTTCAGGCCAGCATGGGGTCTAGGTATTACCCTCTTTCAGTTTGTTGGTTCATACCTGTCCTATCAAAAGTAACCGGGTTCTTAGAGGATCCCAATATCGCTGACTACCCTCAATCGGTCATAACTCCAGCATCGCAATCTTTTCTTGCGGCCAGAACCATCACGAGAGTTTAGCCTCAATGGGCGTAGCATACTGCTACTGTTCTAATGGCCAAGTTGTGTCATTTAAGGTTCTAAGGTCCGTTGGTGCTTAATGACTCCTCAGAAGACCCATATTCTCCTCGTTGCAACACAAGGGATATCGGTACAGACCAAGGTGCCACACCAACATAGCCACTGCTTCACCCATGTCAGTCTACGCCGGACAGGTCCCTCACAGCTTATGCTACCTAAACAGGGTATCCCCAGATCCGGGTTAGGATCTACGTAACTCCGATGCAACCCACAATAATAAAGCAGACAAAGCACAACAATTGAAAACACAGTTATGAACTATCCTAAGGTACACCACACTTTATAAGATATTCCCCAGCAGAGTCGCCAGTTCTGTGATCGGTGGATCTGGAACTGACTGTTTAAAGCTTGTTCGCGAAATGTCGCGGAAGCAAGAGTTGCCACCGTCTTTTATTTTCTCCAAATGGAAAGGACAAAAGCACAGAAAAATTCCTTATTGAGATTGTTTCTCGGTTCGGGAGGTAGATTTATAGAAAGGGAAGGTGTTAACACCCTTTCTATCCATGGTTATCCATGGGCTCTTAGATACTTGCTCATTTGTGTTTTCAAAATTGTTTGTTTTCTTTTCAAGGTGAGTGGGTTTGAAAAAGTTTCTTTGAAAATTTCAGTTCGACTCTTGTATCAGTCCTTAAGAGTGTTTGAAAAATTGCTTTTGAAAGCTTTTTGAAAGGTGTCGGTGTGAAAAGAAGTTTTTGATTTGTTTTGAATTAGAGCAAGTATCTACGAGTCATCTACCTACCCTAAGGAATTAGTCTGTGTAAATGTCCTTAAAGTAGTGCCATCCCACCATTGAGAGGTAGGTAGCACCACCGTTGGAGGTGTTCGGGTCAATTCGAGGGTTCGGGACATTGTGGTCACCAGAGCAATAGGAAGACACCTTAGAAGCTACCCTCATGCCATGTTCATGGACATGAGGACTTACTAAAACATCCTCTACTCGACGACCACGTTTCGAGGGGCAAGGCAACAGTGAGGCGTACCCTAGGGGTGGTGTGTGAATTGTGTGTCATTTTCAGTTATGTTTATCTTGTCATGCATTGGTGATCTACGCTTTTTTTTTATTTTTGGCATTCATTCTTTCATGTAGATTATTAACAGTTAAAAGGTGCGGAATTTAAAAGTCCTACGCTATTACAAAGGCGCGGGTCTACATCGCCAAATAAATCCAAGACCCAATTTGAAATAAAATAAAATGCGGAAAATAAATGTCTAATTAATCTATTACACGGCTTTGGGGCAAGTACATGAAATTTTAAAAAAGGAAATAAAAGTAAATGTGCGAAAAGAAATAAAAATCGAAAGCGAGGGCGTTGGACCCTTTTAAAGAAATTAAATTGAAATTATGAAATTAATTAAGTTTAAATAAAAGAAAGAATTTTTTGGAGTTTTTTTGAGAAAATTAAATTGGAATTGAAAACCCTAATTCTAAACTATTTTTAATTTATAAAAAAAATGTTTAAGTTGTACCTAGTTTAGCCTAATTATTTAATGATAAATTTATTTACAAAATAATTAATAATTAAATATGGTAAAAGAAAAGAAAAAAGAATAAAAGCATTAAAACCCTAATTTCTACATTTTTTAGTTTATTAAAAAAACATTAAAATTAAACCTAAGATTAGAACTAAATTAATTAATACAATTTATTTACAAAAACTATTAAATAAAATATATTTTTATTTTTTTGTCTTTTCTGATTTTTGTATTTTTATTATTTAAAATTAATTTAAGGAATTAAAATAAAACAATTAAATTGAAACAAATAAATAAAAAAAGAAAAGAAAAGGGATAGAGATACAAACAAGAAGGGTGGTAGACCCCATTTTGGAGGTATGATCAGCAGTAATTTGGCCCATTTGAAGGAGGCCTGGTTGACTTTTGATGGTCACGTGTAGACCCCTGGACTGAGGTGCACGATGGAACTCATGTCTTGGCTTTTGGATTGATCTCAGGAGACATGTGGCAAGCACCAGCGTTGGATGTTTGGTGGACTTCTGAACATGTTGAGTACCTAATCACGTTATAAGAAAAAATAGAAGTAAATATGGGGGACCTGGGAATCGGACCCAGGTCCCAACGCTTACCGTGCCAATGCTTTTCCAGCTGCGCTGCTTATGCTCTTTGTTATTAATATAGGACACAAATAATATAAGAGAAACATGCCATTATTCTGGAATTAACAAAAAAACGCGCCAACAATTTGAACGCACCAATCACACTCCTCCACGCATCGTCTTCTCCACTTGTTCTTTGTTTTTGCCTAAAAAATAAAACTAGATAGCGGGGGTTTTAAACCCCCACAATCTGAAACACCAAAAAATAGCGAATATAAATTGAATGCATATAAAAAAGGCACGATGGATGTTTTAGATTCGTTGGAACGTCATGAGTTCAATGGTATAAGTCTTGTTGGCTAATTTTTCCATATGCAAAAGTCCCCAATTTAGGAGCTTTGAAAACCTAGAAAATTTCCATGGCAGATTCTCGTACAGGGCACCAAAACTCAATTAAATGATGCCAGCAGCTTTAGAATGTTCATGTTAGTGCAAAACAACAAGAAAAAGGCATGGATGATACGTATAAATCAAAACACGAATATGAACAAAATTGGAAACAGGGCCACGTGATTCTACCGTTTCTTAATGTTAGAGGCTATGGTTTTGATTGGAATAGATCCCTGGTAACCTTGGCAAGCTATTGGAATGGTTATCTTACCTTGAAACGCACTGAAACTGTGTTTTCAGTTTTGAAAATTTTGGTGAAAAGTGCAAAGTTCTTTCTTCTTCTTGGGCGCAGCTTTTAGGTCCTTTCTGATTAGGTTTGCATTGTGTATGTATATGGGACGAATTAGGGTAGAAATTTGAGTCCATAAACCTTTGTATTGATGAATCAAATGTTTGATTTTTAATGTAATCTTTTCCAATCTTTTCCATGTGAAGATCATGCCAATCATTGCCAATTCTTTCCATATTGAGTGTGCACGAAATCTTGGAGTTATGATAGACCTATTAGCTGCATAAAAAGATTTAAAATGCATGCTTGAGTATTTTTGTCATATTTTATTTAATTAAATAAATTAATGGTGATAAAAATTCAAATAAATAATAAAAAATGATGAAATAAATCCCCTTTGGGTCAAATGGTCGTGCATAGCTTTTGGATGATGATTCTTGGAAGAAAATGTGGCCCATTAGCAATTTTGAGGCATTTGAAGCAAAGTTGACTTTTCAAAATTCCCAAAAATTTCCCAACTTCCACAAGGAATATCTTGCTCAATTTGTAAGCTTTGATCATGTTTTTGGACATTTTGGAAAGGTCTTGAAGTCCTCTAACCAATGCCTTTGGTCCCATGTCATTTTGATTTACCAATCTCCAGTTATGGTCTTTGACTTAAAGTGCCTTTTTGTTGACTTTTGAAAATGACCTATAATGTTGAGATTGATAACTTTTTGTGAGAGCATTTCTTGGACTTGAAGTGTGAAGATGAGTTGTAGGAAATGTCATTCTCTTCAAAATGAGCTTTGGATGGAATATTTCTGATGAACCATGTGGAAGTTATGCCTTGGTCAAGTTACAGTTGACTTTTTCAACTGTCCAAATATGGAAACTTTTGCATCTTGAGCTTTTTTTTGAGCCATGCCTTGAGAATCATGATCAAGAATTGATCAAATGATGTTTTTGGCTTCAAAATAAGATGTTGACCAAAAATTTGAACTTTTGACTGTCAAATGACCATTTTACCCCTATAGTTGACTGCTGAGCAATTAGGGTTTTTGACTGTGCAATTTTGTGCTGTGAGTCTTGAAACTTAGCATATGGATGCTTGACCATGTTTATAGGCATGTGGGACTTGATTGGACCCTTGAAAACTTCAATTTCTTTGCCAGAACCAAAACCCTAGTTTTTGACTGTTAGGAGGCCCTTGAACTGTGCAACCCTTGGGAGATTTTGAAGCATGCTTTTTGCAAATCTTGAAGAAAAATGGGAGGGCAAATTTTGGGGTACAACAAACATAAACAACAACAACAACGTCAAATAAACAACAACAACAATAAAAACGTCAAATAAACAACAATAACAACAACAACAACAACAACAACACCGTCAAATAAACAACAACAACGTCAAATAAACAACAACAACAACAACATCAACAACAACAAAAACGTCAAATAAACAACAACAACAACAACAACGTCAATAACAATAACTACGGCAAATAAACAACAACAACGTCAAACAAACAATAACAACAACAACAACGTCAACAACAACAACGTCAAATAAACAACAACAACAACGTCAAATAAACAATAACAACGTCAAATAAAGAACAACAACAACAATAACAACAACAACGTCAAATAAACAACAACAACGTCAACAACAACAACAACTATGTGAAATAAACAACAACAACAACAACACCGTCAACAACAACAACGTCAAATAAACAACAACAACAACGTCAAATAAACAACAACAACAACAATGTCAAATAAACAACAACAACAACAACAACAATAACAATAACAACAACGTCAAATATACAACAATAACAACAACAAAAATGTCAAATAAACAACAACAACAACAACGTCAACAACAACAACTACGTCAAATAAACAACAACAACAACGTCAAATAAACAACAACAACAACAATGTCACCCACAACAACGTCAAATAAATAACAACAACAATGTCAAATAAACAACAATACTAAAACAACATCAAATAAACAACAACAACAACAACAACAACAACGTCAACAACAACAACAACAACAATGTCAAATAAACAACAACAACAACAACAACAACATCAACAACAACAATAATGTCAAATAAATAACAACAATAACGTCAAATAAACAACAACAACAACGTCAACAACAACAACAACGTCAAATAAACAACAACAACAACAATGTCACCCACAACAACGTTAAATAAATAACAACAACAATGTCAAATAAACAATAATACTAAAACAACGTCAAATAAACAACAACAACAACGTCAACAACAACAACAATGTAAAATAAACAACAACAACAACGTCAACAACAACAATGTCAAATAAATAACAACAACAACGTCAAATAAACAACAACAACAACAACGTCAACAACAACAACGTCAAATAAACAACAACAACGTCAAATAAACAACAACGTCAACAACAACAACAACGTCAAATAAACAACAATGTCAACAACAACAACAACGTCAAATAAACAGCAACAACAACTAAGTCAACAACAACAACAACAACGTCAAATAAACAACAACAACAACAACAACATCAAATAAACAACAACAACAACAACAACGTCAACAACAACAACAACAACAATGTCAAATAAACAACAACAACAACGTCAACAACAACAATGTCAAATAAACAACAACAACAACGACAAATAAACAACAACAACAACAACGTCAACAACAACAACAACGTCAAATAAACAACAACAACAACAACAACGTCAACAACAACAACTACGTCAAATAAATAACAACAACAACGTCAAATAAACAATAACAACAACGTCAACAACAACAACAACAACGTCAAATAAAAAACAACAACAACGTCAAATAAACAACAACAACGTCAAATAAAGAACAACAACAACAATAATGTCAAATAAACAACAACAACGTCAACAACAACAACAACAATGTCAAATAAACAACAACAACAACAACAATGTCAACAACAACAACAATATCAAATAAACAACAACAACAACGTCAAATAAACAACAACAATAACGTCAACAACAACAACGTCAAATAAACAACAACGTCAACAACAACAATGTGAAATAAACAACAACAACTATGTCAACAACAACAACAACTTCAAATAAACAACAACAACAACAACGTCAACAACAACAACAACGTCAAATAAACAACAACAAAAATAACAACGTCAAATAAACAACCACAACACCGTAAAATAAATAACAACAACAACGTCAAATAAACACCAAACAACAACGTCAAATAAACAACAACAACAACGTCAAATAAACAACAACAACAACAACAACAACGTCAACAACAACAACAACAACAACGTCAAATAAATAACAACAACAACGTCAAATAAACTACAACAACAACGTCAAATAAACAACAACAACAACGTCAAATAAACAACAACAACAACAACAACAACAACAACAACAACGTCAACAACAACAACAACAACGTCAAATAAACAACAACAATAACAACAACAACAACAACAACACCGTCAACAACAACAACAACAACAACAACAACGTCAAATAACCAACAACAATAACAACAACAACAACAACACCGTCAACAACAACAACAATGTCAAATAAACAACAACAACGTCAAATAAACAACAACAACATCAACAACAACAACAACGTCAAATAAACAACAACGTCAACAACAACAACGTGAAATAAACCACAACAACCATGTCAACAACAACAACAACAACATCAACAACAACAACAACGTCAAATAAACAACAACAACAATAACAACGTCAAATAAACAACAACAACAACAACGTCAAATAAACAACAACAACGTCAAATAAACAACAAAAACAACAACATCAACAACAACAAAAACGTCAAATAAACAACAACAACAACAACGTCAATAACAATAACTACGGCAAATAAACAACAACAACGTCAAACAAACAATAACAACAACAACAACGTCAAATAAACAACAACAACAACGTCAAATAAACAATAACAACGTCAAATAAAGAATAACAACGTCAAATAAACAATAACAACAACGTCAACAACAACAACAACAACAACAACAACAACGTCAAATAAACAACAACAACGTCAACAACAACAACAACTATGTCAAATAAACAACAACAACAACAACAACACCGTCAACAACAACAACGTCAAATAAACAACAACAACAACAACGTCAAAAAAACAACAACCACAACAACAATGTAAAATAAACAACAACAACAACAACAACAATAACAACAACAACAATGTCAAATATACAACAATAACAACAACAAAAATGTCAAATAAACAACAACAACAACAACGTCAACAACAACAACTACGTTAAATAAACAACAACAACGTCAAATAAACAACAACAACAATGTCACCCACAACAACGTCAAATAAATAACAACAACAATGTCAAATAAACAAC